>PNEN01000562.1:148251-188904 GCA_002933655.1 Cercospora berteroae | reverse complement strand
CTCGGGGGGGGGGGGTTTGTCACCGATGATGCGCATTCCGCGACCCGGCAATGCATCGACGATGTTGGCCAACGCCGGTGCAGATGCTGCTCGGTAGGTGCTGGTGCGTAGCGTGTCGTGTGCAGGCTCGCTCGATGGCCGGCGCAGCTGGTGGGCAATCAAATGTGAACAGAAGGAGTTGATGGTGTGCCGCACCGTGCTCCTGGCAGTGCGCCCCTTCTGGCGGCGGGCGAGGATCGCTGGAGGAAGGAGCTTATTGGACGGGTCATGCAGGAACGCTCGGGAGCCCCTGGTCGTGCAGCGCAGCGTGGAACTTTGAAAAACATCGAGGGATGATGAAGACGGAGCGCGTGCACTGCAGCCTGCTGGCGGCTGCTGCTGCTAGGTGCTGCTGCTGCGACTGGACGTTCTGTCATCACGCAACTTGCACCGTCTCTTCTCTTCACGCCGACCGCACGCTCTCGCTGCCTCCGCCCCGCCCGTCCCTCCGCTGCCCTGCGCGCGAGACCGCTCCCGATCGCCCGGTCCTGCCCTGCCCAGTTGTCGCGTGCACCGGCGACGGTTGGCAGAAATTAAGAGCACCCGGGAGGCGTGGCCCGGACTTCCTCTGCTCGCAGATTGACAATTGAAGCGCCGCGAACCACTAGTCCAGCTGCCATTGCCGCTTCATCTATCACTATTGCTCCTCCGCGCGTCGAGTGGAAGTGGAAGCTGAGCCACCGCGCCGGGCCACACACGCGTGCTCGCATGCACAATTGCGCGTAGCAGCCCTCTGCGCTTCCGCCCACACCTCTGCCACCCAGCGACATCACCACCAGCGAACGACCGGCCGCCGGCTGCGCGCTCGTCGACCCGGCCACACCACGCGAATCGATAGCCCGATCAGCTCCTGCACCACCGACGCCGCCGTGTTTGGAACGCAGCATTCCGAACGAGTCTGCAGCACGAGCAAACGGGTACCTGCATCACGCCCTCCAGGCCCCCCTCCTCCTCGCCGCCAACCAAACGCTCTGCACGCGAGCACACATCGCAACTGCCCCCGGCTTCTCTTCGCTCCTCGCACCGATCCCATTGGCAATGCTCCCTGGGAGAATTTGGACGCTAGCGACCCTATCCATCCGAGGACACGCAGGCGCACAGCGTACTGTTCCTGTGTCGTGAGAGGATATTGCACTCCTCCCCTGCCGCGAGCCTCGTCGTGAGCCTGTGAGCTCGCCCCGGCACCCGCAGCGTCCCAAAAGGCCCACCGCCCGCTGCCCACACTCGTTTCGTATGTCATCACCTCCCCTTCGAGCACACATTGGGACCGCCGCGCCATGGGTGACGAGGCGGCCTGGTGGACGCAGTCCCACCACCAGGCTATGAACGCTGACTTGTTTAGTATCACCATGAACAAATTCTTAAAGAAAAAGGCCGCAGACGGCCCCACGTCGAACGAAGATGCGCTCAAGGCCCTCTCGCAACCGCCGTCGCCGGTGCTTAAGAAATCCTCAACGAACAGATGGAAGAAGAGCAAGAAGCCCGAGCCTGCTCCCCCGCCACAAGTCGATATCTCCGTCGCCCTCCCCTCCTCGGACGATTTCCGAACGAGTCTGCTCATGCCGAGCTTGTCGACTCGATTCAGCATGCTTAGAGAGCAAGACGATCCGAAATCGCTTCTCGGCAAAGCCAGCGACGATAGCGTGCTACAACCTAGGAGGCGCTCACGCATGATGGACTTTGGCTACAACCCGGCAGGTTTGAGTGACATCGCCGAGGTCTCCTCGCTGTCAGGCTCCATACGACCACCCTTTGCCAAGACAGACAGCAGCAGAGGAGATTCGTGCATGTCTGAGGATGGCTACGCCAGCGAGGCAGAACACGCAGGCGGTGGAAGCATCATGAGTAGATCGAGGCCCGGAGAAGGCAACATCCTATTTGGCGGGCGCCAGAAAATCTACAAAATCTCGGGATCGGGCACAACTTCGACGAAGAGCTTGGGAAAGCTCATGTACGACGACGACGTTGGCATGTCCGCCTTCCAAAGATACCGCCAGAGAGAGCGCGAGTTCAACGAGAGCGAGCTGCCACGACCGTCAGATGAAAGTCAGGGATTCGACTTTGGGTTAGATAAGCCCGAGAGAGGCTCCCAGGATGATGACGATAGTCGACACTCTCTGCTCAACGACTCGGCCAAAGATCTGTGTCACTCGCCCTCGCTATCCTCCTATGACCGCAAGCGATCAACGACGTCTTCTGACGCGCACTCCATCGCGCGTTCCTCGACCGCTGCTACCTCGATCGCTTCACAAACCCCGGTGAGCGCAGCGCCATCTCCTGCCCATGCTCCATCAAACGGGAACTCAATGGGCTCAGCTAGTGCTGCACCGGCAGACCGGTCCAACACCAAGCCTAAGAGATTGTATGAACAGGGCCTGGACCAGCACCTCCAGGATCAGCAGAGTACCGCCATGAGCCGGCTGAATTCGATCCAAAGGCAACGAGCAATGAGTGGCAAGAAAATGCCGCCTTATTTGCACGGCACTAAGAGCGCTGGGAACTTGCATGAGCGATCGCAATCACCAGTACTGGCCTTTCGTGCGCAGTCACCAGCGCTCAACTCTCCACTCAGCCCGCTGACCACATCTGGCATCAGGAGTGCTAACTCTGGCGCGTCCAGTCCACATCTTGGGAGCGCACCGCAGTCGCCAGTGGAGGAACAAGCTGATGAATCATCTATACTAGCGCAGGCGCTAGAACCCGCGGATCGTGGCAAGGCTACTGCCATGGGCGCTTTCAACAAACCGGCCCACGCCTTTGATGAGCAACAGTATCTGGAGCGGCAAAAACAGCTGCAGAGGTCGGCCTCGAGCACGGCGGTAAAGCCGAAGGCATCGCCTCAATCTGCCTTGCAACAACGCAGTAATATGTACGGCGGAGTGCAGCAAGACCAGACGCCTACTCCTCCCGAAGCATCGATGCGAGCTCGTTCGCACTCTGCTTCTCAGTCCGCTTCCCGGCAACACGAACCCAGCACAGCCTACAACGTTTTCCAAAACGCAGTCAGTCAGATTTCTAGGAGCCCTCCGGTGGCTCCCGCGAACAAATCTCCACTTCCCGACACCCACCGCACATTCTTTGGCAACATCAGTGCGAGTGACGACGAGGAGGACGACGAAGAATCGCGCATAGCGCAGTCTTTCAACCAGCCCGAGTATGGGTATGGTAACTATTCCAGCAGGTGGCAACCAACCATATTGGATTCTGTCTCGGAGCATCCCGCCCTCAGGGGTAATAGGTCTCGGACTTCTATGGCCGAAGAATCAGAAGAG
Organism: Cercospora berteroae; assembly: GCA_002933655.1. Classification (NCBI taxonomy): domain Eukaryota; kingdom Fungi; phylum Ascomycota; class Dothideomycetes; order Mycosphaerellales; family Mycosphaerellaceae; genus Cercospora; species Cercospora berteroae. Next base: position 185,593 of record PNEN01000562.1, on the reverse strand, counting down.
GATGACGCGCCACGAGCTCTCAAGAACGCGGCATCAGCGCGATCCCCGAGGACTGATGCGGACGACGGAGAAGCAGACAGCTCCAAAGCGCTCGACTCGCCCACACTCGGCCCTGATGCCGGTTCATTAGGAGGCATCAACAACATGGTGCACCATCTGCGGCAGAGCAGCAACCAATCATCAGTTTATCCCTTCGACGAAAGCAGCACTCACGAAGACGAAGCCTCGCATACGCAAGAAACGCTACTGCCTGCCAGCAAAATGGATTCCCGTCGCCATGCCGTGGGAGGCGCCATCGATCCAGTTCCGTCATTACGTGATTCGCATAGCACTGCCTCGAACAACTGGGACACGAATGACACTCGGCGCTCCGCAGGGCCGGAGCACACCAGACGAAGTGATGTGAGGGCTTCCGAGGCCACCCGCCAGTCAGACGATGCCATTGCTTCCTGGCAACACGAGCTCCGTGGACAGCACGCGCGGGACGGAAGCACAGCAACGCAAGAAGGACGCGATGCTTTCTCAAGAGAGCTCGCCGCACGAAGAGAGGCCGTAAAGGAGAATCTACGCAGCGTCGTTGATGTCAACAGCTCCAGAGACCACAGCCCAGCTCCCACGCCCTTGTCTGTTTCCAGCTCAGGAAATAGTGGCTTACGTGCCTTCGGCATGTTGCGTTCGAAGACTAGCAGAGAAACGCTCGCACATGGACGAGAGCAAACGTCAAAGTCACCGAAGCCCCTTGGCAGCATTGGCAATCATAGCATGTCCAGTCTCGCTCAGGGTGATCGAAATGGACACAGCGTGGAAATGGCACGATCGCGAGGCAATTCCTCAACCAGACCGCCAATGCCGCCAACCTCGCAACATCCTGCATTCAAGCATGACCCGCCGGAGGGGTTCGGGGATGGCAACAGCAGTGAGCTACCGCGAGAGCGTCAGCTTGCATCCGCTCGTTCAGCCTACCAGATTAGGAGTCGCTCCAACTCCGGTGCGGCCTCGAGCCGTTCCCGAAGTCGTTCATGGCGCTACCGTGATGATTTCGACAAGAGCATGATTGAGGGTCCACGATCTGGCGTACCCTCAACCGAATTCACCCCTGCAGCTTCTCCTGCTTTGGGTGCTTCAGAACGCTCCAGCGATGAGTCTCGTCCTGGGAGACAGGGTTATTTCGAATTCAAGAATGGTCGGCCGCTGCAGTCTGTCAATACGCAGCTGACCAACAACGGCCCTTCGCCTAGCTTGACACCATCTAGCATTCCGCCCAATGTCTACGGACCCGGTCATCCAGTCCAGCTTGCTGCCAACCTTTCTGAAGCCCCGACACCGCCACTATCGGGATCGAGTCCAGGTGACAGCCCCTCAGCCTACACAGCTGGGGTGACGTTCCCAGCTCGAACTGCAGGCGTGCGTAAGCGGACCATCACCAAGTACGATATCTCGGAGCCGACCCTCATATCGTCGACTTCAAATGTCGACACCGTCGATCTGCCTGCCGGTGCTTCTTTGAAGAATGGCATGGAGGAGGCGCCTCCCATTCCGCCAATCAACCCGCGACGAAAGGGCACACGCAAACTGTTTGGACTGGGGTCGAAGGAGCAACACGATTCGGCATATCCACAGAGCGCAAGGCCCGACTCGACTCCGTCACTGCCAACGTCGCCGAAACGAGAAGCGCAAATCTTACCAGGCAATGTCCTGCGACTACAGGCATTTGATCAAACCATGGGAAATTCGCAGCCTGGTTCACGTGCAATGACTCCAGACCCGAGCTCTCCCGAGCGGACGCGTGCACCAGTTCGTGGTGCCGCGGTTGACGGCGGCATGTTCTGAGTGCTCAGTATGCAAACCTCCAGAAACAGCGAGTGAGATTACGGCCGTCGATACTACCTCGAAACGAACACAAACACCACCCCACACGACTACTCAGTCCCGACATTCATCCCATATCCTCTAAACCGCAGCGTGTGTACAAATACGATAAGACGACGAATAATGCACTTCAACAGGAGTTCCTTGGGTTTTGGTTTTGGAAGGGCAGAGAGAGTGACTGTTCGATACATCTTTCCCTGACCAGCGACAAACAGGAGAATTGAAGGGAGCAGCAACAAAGCGTGGCGAGACGCGTAGAAATCTTGGCATTTTCGTCTTCTCTTCTTCTTGTCATCGATTTAGCGACTGCACGATACCACCAGAGCTCTGCATCTGTTTTACCTTCTTAGTCGAGCTTGTAAGAAACAAAAGAGATGCTCTGTCTTAATTTACCTTTAGTGTATGAGACGGAATGCAAAGGAAATGTGCGATACATATACACATGGATGCGAGTCAAGTCTCACTGTACAATGCTGTTTAAAACTAACGCTATGCAATGTGTCTCGCTGTAGACATGCGTCGAACTGTCTTGCTCTAGACTCTCCCTACCATGTTTGCATCCTGATTGCGCCCACCACTTAAATACCTCCCTCCCCTCCTTATCGCCCATACTCCAGCCGCCGACATCGCAAACGTTCCATTCCCCTCCAAATGCAATGATCTCCATTTCTTCTCTGAAATAATGTGCCACGCCGAAACTTCAGTCTACGCTTGCGGTCATACCGCCCAAGTGTTGACTCGATGCGCCGAGAGCGTGCAGAGTAAAGGCCGAGACTGCTATGGTCCGACATCAGATACGGGCTACGAAAACCATATCGAGACCGTTTGCGCGGAGTGTGCGCGTTGGAAATGGACGAAGAAGAAGAAAGCGGACAAGCTTTCTGAGGAAACGGCGGTCCTGATTCCGGATCGAGTGAAGAAGTGGCCGGAAGATCCGAATTGCGGGAATCCGAAGGATGAGAAGGGAGGGGGGAAGAAGGAGGGGTGTGGGGTGATGTGATTGAACATCATCATCTTCACCCAGCAGCCCCAACGCGCAATCTTCTTCTCTCTGCGCTGGCTTCTCTCCATCTAGCCGTTCGACGTCGCACTTGCTACTGTTGTTGAAGACCTCGACGAAGTACTCCAAGCCGCAGGCCTCAACTCCGTATCTAGAGCAGTCTCAATCTTCTCTCCCCTCTCCCTATGCATTTCCTTCAATCTCTTCTCCGTCTTCATAAACTCTCTAATCCCAATCGGTACACCAGCAAAAGGATCCTCATCTACACCTCCCGCTCCACCTTCCACAACCTCAGCCACATTCCCCGGAATAGTATCACTCCATAATGTTTCGCTCCCACCCCCATCGTCATCCATACTGACTGCCACATGTGCCGGCGCATTCGCTCCCGCGGCCATCATCCCTGTTGCTTGACCTTGTAAGCGTTGAAGGGTTTGTGCTGTGTTTGCTTCTTTCATTTTTGTGGCGAATTCTTCGAGTTCTTCACGGAAGCGTTCCCAGACGCAGTTTACGCAGCCGGACATGCAGCAGTTGTCGGGTTCTTCGGGTTTGGGTGGGACGAGAACACCGGCTATGAGGCGTGATTTGCTTTCTGCGATGCGTTTGCGTTCGAGGGCGTCGAGTTCGCGGTCGCCGAAGACGCGTTTTGCACGGGCGAGTGTGGATTCGTCTTGGTTTGAGGGGGCTTGTTGTTTGGGAGATTCTTTGGCCGTCATAGGATAGAGGTCTTCTGGTGAGGGGTCGGCGTAGGGGCGGTCGACATGCTGTCTCTCGCCATGGAGGGGAGCGTCGAGGGCATCGGGTTCGTAGCCTGGAAAGGTGGACGGCCTTGGGGTTGTGAGGAGATCATGGCGATGGGCTGTGCGGGTGAGACGTCGGGTCTGCAGCCATGGTCGCGGACAGCAGGCTCTTGGGGCTACTGGCAGCGATTCTGCTGCTCTGGCGAGCGTTGTGAGGGCTGTTCGCATTCTTGTGAGAATTGTGAGGGACTGCTGTCGAGCAGAACGAAGCCATTTTATGGGGGTGACGTCAATCTCTGTCAGCGAATTGAGTTCCTCGGCCTTTGGGTCGTGGTCTTCCTTGACCATTAACTCCAAGTCTTCTCTCTACTGCATCATGTCATCAACTGCAGACACTGCTTCTGGGTGCGCACGACTACTTAACCTTCGCATCGGCGTCTGTATTCACAACGACAAGTATCGAGCCCGGTGCGCTTGTATATTGTGAAGGCAAACTTGCAGAAGGATGCGCTCTCGACAGCCGAGCCGGTCAGCTGGCATTCGTGAGCTGCATGCGCCGCCAATACCAGCTTGTGCTGGCGGCGAGATGTTCAATGTAAGTCCTCGTCGTTCATCCTCCCATTGTTCGCATCACGTCTCTCGAGCTTCCAGCAAGAGACCCATCGCACCATGGACCAGTATATGACTTCGGCTGGGTCTTGGGCCACAGACACGCCGGACAGCATAAACCCGGCGGAATTGAGCGCCATTGACATCTGGGACCTGTCCATCTTCAACGACCCCTTCGAACTGCCTGTTGAGCCCACCGCCCCCGTTCCTATCACGGCAATGCCAATTGAGCGCCTACAAAGCTTGCCGAAGCATTCTCGAGTGTCCCTTCTGTCAACAAGCCCACCCGATCTAGGCTGGCAGTGGAATCCATTATCGGCAACCGCATCCACCAGACGCACCAGTCATGGGCAGCTTGCTTTGTCTCGAGAGAATTCGAGCTCTTCTGTGCGACAATCATCTGCAGGCTCTCAACAGTCTCCCAAGACGACCAAGCCAAGCAGAGGCAGACTGCTGGCCGACACGTCCGCACAGGGCCCGGAGACAGTATTCGAAGATAGTGACAGCCATCACTCTTGGACGGCGTCTGATAATTTTGAGACCTGGTGCAACAGCTTGCGCGAGCAATTGGCCGAATTTCGCCGCTGCAAAGAGCGAACAGTCATCATAACCTCGCTCTTGCAAACGCGACAGCGGAGGAAAGTCCATTCGATGGCAAACCTTCTCGGACTCAGCCATATGAGCCTGGGACATGGCAGGAGCAAACAACTCCTAATCAGTAAATGTGAGCTTGCCAACACGAGCAATACCACGAGCGCGTTCCGTGAGAAGCGCTGGAATCCAGTAAGGCATAACTGGTCCCGTGGCTTGGTAGACCCTCGAGTTGTCCTTATTGAAGGTCTCACCGGTATAGCTGTCCGCTTCCAACAGCATCTTTACAATGCAGGTCTTCCTCAGGCCAGCCACATGACTGTGCAAAGCAGTCAGCCTCATGGCCAAGAGCAAACACCATCGTGGAACACTATCTATGCCTGCTTCGAGACAGCAGACGACGCAGCAACTGTTGTCTTGTCGCTGGACCACTCAAAGCCGAACTGGAATGCTTACGATGGCTTCATCGAATGCGATTATGTTCGCTTCAGCCCAGGTACTGACCTTGACGCCGGATTGCTTTCGAACTTCGACGTTCTTCCTCAACTTTTGAGAGAGTCGACGTTACATCGACAAGACAGCAGAAACACCAGCTTTGTCGGCCAAGGTACAGAGTGTGCTCTGTACTCCGACTCAGATGAAGGTGACGAGTGGCAGTCTCCAGGTCTCACAATGCCAGTGCAACGCTTCGTTTCACGCTTGGCATCGAATGAGTCGTCCCGTTCGAGGGATGCTGGCTATGCATCAGGAGGCTCAGCATTGAGTCTGATGCTCTCTGATCACAGCGAGGGCAGCGCTACCAAAAAGCGTAAGCGCATGCCAAAGATTCCAGGCGGTTTCCCTTGCCAAATGGCGGGATGCGATAAAGTGTTCAACCGCGATGGTGACAGACGTAAACATGAGAAGAATCATGTCGGTGAGAGAAAGCACAATTGTGAGAGGTGTAGTCGAGGTTTCTTGTTTCCGAAGGACCTCAAGAGGCATATGGCTACGCATAGCTGCTCATCAAATGCTGGCTGATGGAACGGGCAACAATTTTGAAAGAATAGAGGGAATCGTAATGATATACGTTTCTTCATTCAAGCTTCTAGATCTTAGGTAGAGGCCAGGATGAAAGTCAATGCTCTCCTGCCTTTCACATGCAAAAGCAACTGTGTGCCTGAGGCTTTCATTGAACCCCTGTCGAAGCTGCAACGTAACGTCTCCAAAGTCGCGACCCTCCAGAAGCGCGAACATCGCATCCAGAACCGCGACCGAGCCCAACAACACTTTCTGCTCTTCTTCACGTCACTCCTTCCACACAACAAATTCTTCACAATGACGCGCGCTCAACAACAAATCTCCCTCGCCCTCCTCGCCGCCTCCGTAAATTCCTCCCTGCATCCCACTCAATCCAATGCGCCCAACTCACTGATACTTCTCTTTTAGCTCTACACAATCCTCTTCGCAGGCCTCCTACCTCTTCCCGCCTCAATTCAGACAGAAATAATACCCTACGTATGTCTCCTCCCTATCTTCAAGCTGCATCGCAGCTCAAACATCATGGAATGTCTTGTCTTGCTGATACTTGGGATTCAAAAGCTCCCCTTCTGGGCCCTCATCTCCTTCGGCGCCTACCTCCTCGGCAAACTCGGCCACGGCGTCCTCACCTTCAACGATGTCCCCGAAGCGCACGAAGAATTAATGCAGCAGATCCAAGAAGCGAGAAAAGATTTGAAGACGAAGGGGGTGGATGTGGATTGAGTGGGCGAAAGGGCGTAAGCCGTGTCGTTTTGATGCGGCGAGTCCTTGGTCTGATGGGAAGCATCATATACTGCAGCATCATTTGGAGAAAAGACAGGAGGAGCGAGGCGTCTTTGAGGGATTGGAGCGCGAGGAGCGGCTTCTGAAAGCTATGAACAGGAGACTTGTCACGAAAGACTATCATACCAAATCTATGTTGCGATGTATGCTCGTAGAGACAGACTGAACCAGTCACAAAGGATAGGATCTCGCGTACGTGCCGAGGAACTCTTAACGGGGCACGATTCATTATCAAAAAGGAGAAAGAGAAGTGCTTCGTTCTACTGTCATGAGATAGATATGGGATCTATGAGAACTGACAACGATAGACAACCTGCTCTCAGGATCCCGCCCATTGAGGAAACGGACATGAAGAATTTCTAGGTACAAAGTCTATTGCGCTCTCAAAACCCACCAGAAGAAGAGACAAAGCTAGGCAACAATCATTTCCGTTGACCGATTGCAGACTTGTTTTCCAAAACTCGCACTCGCTGCTCTAGTCGCCCAAGACGTTTTTGGAGCTCCAGATTCCCGACGACTTGTGGATGGGCTTCTGCGGCATCCTTTTGGTCTGGCACTTTGCGTGGACTGAAGTCCGCGGAATCGTGATGTTGAGCATTCGAACTACTACTCTGCATGCTGGACTCGGTGCTTGGTAGCTCGAAACTACCCGAACTGGCGTTGGGTGGACTGCGATCAGGTATTGGACTCAGTCCGCCGAATCGCGACCACTGGATGGAGGACCCAGCTGGCTTGAAAACGGCGTGCGTCTCTGAAGCAGTAGCTCTCGGCCATGGGGCGTCCATCCTGTTCTTGGCCAGCTTGAACGAGTCTCTCGATGCCAGTAGTAGGCTGTTCGGTCTTTCTCGACTGCGATGTTCGAGTCCTTCAATCCATATGTGTCCGCGAGTGATCTCCACTGAATCGCGGTGTGATTTGAATCGCAAATCTTCCAGTGCAAGATTCGACAGCTGGCGGGGTATAGTCGGAGAGGCGGGGAGACTGTTCCTTCGAGGAGGTGCGAGACTGTCCTCGTTCATTGGGGACGGAGCGCGTGTCTGGTGGGCTGTGTGAAGCTTAGGCCTGGCGGCGATGACACCCCTGCTGCGGATCTCTATCGGTTGTTCTGACCCGTCTTCTTCCATAGGAAATTTGCCAGATGAATGGGGCCGGGAAGGCTCTCCAGAGTGTAGAGCAGTGTTTGGTGGGCCAGGTGGGAGTTCATGACTGTCACTGTGATCCGATGTCATCGCACGGCGCTGACCAGCAGTGTCGAGAAGCGGCAGCCAGCCAGCATTGTTCTCTGGTGACTGTTGCCTTTCCCAAGTCCATGCTGTAAGTCGGGATCTCACCTTCTCCAACATGGGCGTTGGCGCCACGAGACGTCCATCGCCAGGAGAATCTGTAGGCAAGAGGTGTTCCTCGCAGGAAGGCTGTCCGAGCATCGTCCCAGTACTGCCTCCAGAGCCGGGGGATGGCTCGTCTTCCCACATCATCTTGTACGTGCCAAGGTCCGAGTTGATCGTTTGGACTGTTCTGACCGGCTCATTGTTGTGATGCAGAGGCAGGTACCGAGCTCCGGGATGGTTGTAGACGGGGTTGAGACGAGGTGACTCTGCAGCCTTGACACTGACTGTCGCCATGGCTGGCCGCGCGGGGCTGGCTTTCGTTGATACGAACGACGGCCTCCTCACTCGCTCTTTCATCCTGTGGACTTCAGTCAAGGACGAGTGTCGCGGAGGTTGCTCAGTCTTTGTCATACGTCGTCCTCGTCGATTCACGGGCGCCGGAGCAGATCGCGTCTCAGAGGGTACCCGCTCAAGACCGAGTTCAGTCATTCCAGTCGCTGAGAGGCCTTCTGGCTCTTGATATGCAGGAAAGCTCTCTTCTCCTTGCCAGGGATTGGGCACTGGGTATGTCCCTACGTTGCTCTCGTATGTGCGCAAACTCTCTTCGGTGATAGACGGCATCGTGTACATTCTATCTTGTGGTTCGAAGTCTTGCTCGTCCCGGAGCCCCAAGAACTGTAAGCGTGGAACAGAGGGGTCGCGGGATAGGCTGTTATCAGGGTCGGTATCAGGCTGGGTAGATGCGTCATCATGCTGGTCGCTTGCGTGTTCAGCACTGTGAGTTTCATCGCTCGTACAAACTTCCAGTGAAGCTGTGCCCTCCGAGACAGGTCGTCTCCATGCAGGAATCTCTACGCTGTCATCGAGGTCAGGAACTCGATCAACGTCAGAGTACACGCTGGCCTCGTCGTTGGAAGCCTGGCTTGCCTCAGCGCCATTATCGTCCCCATCAAACTCGCTGCCATTTTGCGCCGCTTCTTTGACGTGACCTCTGTTTGGGTCATAAAAGTCCTCGATCGTCCATCGTTGATGAGCGTAGTCATCATCCTCATCGGCATCCTCATTGGAGGTAGATGCTGCGAGGACGGTCGGAAGCTCTAGTCCTGTGCTACTCTACGCTCTGGGCAGTGCTTCCGCGGCCCCTCCCTGCGAATGGAGGCCGCTAGGGCTCGTTGAATGTAGATCAGATGGGTCCGTCGCGACTCGACGAATAGCTGCATCCAACTCCAATAGATGCTCGTCAAAGTGTGCTCTCTTCTGCTTGTCGGTCCTGACATCCCCGGCTGACGGGCTTCTTGGTCTTGGTGACTGCAGTATGCCTTTCCGAGGACCGCTCGCAGGAGTTGAGGACGATCTGGCCTGTCTGGTAGGCAATGGTAAATCTTGATCTTCACATGCGGCGTCCGGTTCTGAATACTCGGATCCAGAGTCTGTGTCGAATGGACGAAGACTTGTCACAGTGTTGGCAGGCGTTGATGTGGGCTGCAAGTCTCCTTCGTGGTCGAGATGTTCTCGTGGGTAGAGTGGCGCTTCAGGTGACACCACGGGGTGCGTGGGCGCCATGATGCACTCGTCCCGGTCAGCAGGATGCCGTTCTTGTCGAGCCTGCGGCCTTTTTTGGCTTTCGCCCACTGCCGGGGAGTGCGTCGCCGGCTCACGAATCGAACGAACAGGGGAACGAGGAAGCATGGCAGCAGAAATATGTACAGCACAGCGCCGACGAACACAGTGGTCGCCGTGATCATTGCGCCGGAGGCATGCGCATGAGAAGGGTAGTAAGATGAGAGAGGGGTTGCTGAAAGAGAGATGAAGAAGATATTTGTGAAGATGATGGAGGCCGTCAAGGTCTACGGAGCAAGATCAGTCCATGTCAGACGTCGTGTACTTGCCGTGGTTGAAGTGGTGTCAGCTTGGAGAAGGCGTGATGCGAGAGGTGGTTGACCATCGGTTAGCCATGTGTCTTCCGCGGCGTTGGCATGCGCCTCAACAGCTGCGACGGACCGCAACATCGTACAGACCAGACGCACCAGCGCGCGTGGTGTGGATTGTCTTCGTGCTGAGTGGTGCGTGGTTGTCAGAGTAATCGAAAGGTGAGAGCAGGCTTGGCTTGGCTTGGCACTACAGTACCTGCGGACAAACCATCTCTCCTCCGAAGCTCCAGCGGTGCCTCTCCATCCACAACCCATCCATCATGCACCATCTACGGGTCGCCGAGCAGGCATTGAGGGTCGCCGCTGACCCAGCGACCCAACGCTATGTCTGCCGCTCATGCCTGGCACACGCTGCACGCCAGCTGCATACGACCACCCCCCGACGCGCCGATGTCCCCCTGTACAAGAAGATGAGCAACCTGCTGTTTGGCGACAAAAAGGCCGAAGAGAAGAAGGCAAGACAGGTAGAGAAAGCGAAGGCGAGAGCCGCGGAAGAAGGCAGTGAGGCCAGCACATCAAAAATACCAGAGCAGGTCAAGATCAATAGGGTGACTTATCGGCCTGCGGAACGCTACGATCCTGCTACCCACCCGGACTATCTGCCATCTTCGACCTGGGACGGTCTAGAGCGAGTTGGTAGCGAGCAATGGGCGAAGAAGCGTCTGGACAGAGGCGAGCAGTACACAGGGTGAGGGCATCTGGCCGCGCACCATTTGGCCACGCTGACATGAGGATAGCTTCCTGCCCCAAAAGAAAGCGGAGCTTACAAACCCTGAATGGCAGCGTCTCTTGCACAATATCGCCATCGAGATCGCTGTGCTACAAAAGGCTGGTCGCAGCGCTATGGAAGTTTGTAATGCGCATCCCAACAACAGCTCAATCGAACGCACCGGTAGGGCCAGCCTCTCCCAGGGATCTGGTGGTAGACTGGAAGTTCGCTTTGCAAGTCCCGAGGACGAGGCGGCTGTGCTGACAGGCATTGTGCCGGACTATCGCGTTTCGAAGAAAGGCAAGAAGATTGCGGCGGCGAAGAAGACAGACGTTACGCCAGAGAGCCTGGCGGTGCAGCTGATGCAAATCAAGAACTCTCAAGCGGAAGTTGACTGGGTTGACTTCACATTTTTTGACCCGGAGATGAAGCTTGCGGTAAGTGCACGGCTTTCGTAGCTGGTAGTGCGAAGCTAACATGCTGTAGTTCCTCAAGCGTACAATGCAACTCTCTGGCAAACGAATCCCGGATATACAGATGAACAGTGCTCAAACCCTCAACGAGCTCTATGAGGCTTTCATGATCAAGGAAAAGCCGAAGAAACTGTCACAGGCTCCTCAAGTCCGAGAGCTTGCTGCGACACTGCCCAATGTGACTGTGTACCAGTCGCGAAGAACACCGGTACACAAGGAGAAGCAAATCGGAAGATGGAAGATCATAGAGCAAGAGTTAATCGACCGAGACTTACCTGTGTTAGGCAGCAGATGGCGTGGTGGCAAAGAAGGAATTCGCCTGCACGAGAAATAAGCAGGTACCTGCAACGGCTGCAACATGTACGATATTGCACGACCACGGCGGTTTCACGAAATGTACACCAAGTTCGATCCCGTTGTGTGTTGTACAGACCCGGCACAGCAAATCCTCCATCCATAGCGTGCAAAGGATCGCCAGCAGGAGCGGCTTGGCTGCACAGCGATGCACAGCGATGTCATCTTACAGCAAAACGATAAAGTGTGAGATGCTGGTCTGCACCGCACGCTCGAGTCGGAGGTAACACGCGACCTGACACTCCTTGCTTCCAGAGTGCACCGGAAACAAGGTGCCAATCACCTGAGCGATTGCAAACCCCATGCGACAGGAATGGATGCAATAGCGTAAGGCATAAATGGCCATCTCACTCTCTCACGCACTTGAGCAAGCCAAAAGGCGGAGTACGAGCAATAAGGCTGAACAAATCTCTCCGCCGTGGACATTCGAAAAGCAGGGCTCGGAAAACACATATGCGCCGACACAAGCTGCGTATAACAAAGCTCCTCACGATGCACAGGCGCAGGACTACTGGACTTCAGCTTCGGCACCATTAGAAGCACAGCCCTACTGCAACGAGCAAGCACAATTTTGGCAGGCCCCAGTCACGCCAATCGAACCCGATCCTCTCCCACCACACTCAAACCCTCGCTCTCTGTCGCAAACCCAAAGCAACGCTTTACAGAACTCGAGCTCAATCCCACCACTCCGTCTCACGCAAGACGCCCTCTGCGATGTCCAGACTGGCTCCATCCTCTATACTCTCACCCGCGAATCCACTCCTCACATTCCCTCTTTCCTCTCCAGCAAACCAATACTACAAATCGCACGTCAACAGCCCAGCCCATAGCTCACATTCGCTTTCACCACGGCATCATCACTTCCTCTCCGATTTGACCATCCGCGGCCGGCCTACGACTCTCACCCATTCTAGTGGTCTCATCCACGACAGATGGAACTTCGAGTCCACAATTCCTGTCACTGACAACACGATAAGAAACCGACAGCAAAAGAAGACAACTTACTTTTGGAGTCAGGATAAAGTTTCTGGAGGGGCGAAAGTGGAGGATAAGAAGAAACATGGAAGAGTGGTGGCAAGGATTGTGGGGGATCTGTTGGTGTTTGAGGGTGCAAGGCTGGAGAGAGAGGAGGGATGGGAGGAGGTTATGGTAAGTGCAGTGGCTTTGGTTGAGGCTGTGCGAAGGTATGGGAGGGTGGTGGGGACGCAAGATCTAGGGGCTGTGGTTGGGGAGTTTGTGGGGTGAGAGGACATTTTGGCTCGTTTATGGAGTAGGGTCTTCTCACGACGAACGTGCCGATCTACATTGTATGGAACTTTCATTTCATTTTCTGTTCATTCTTCGACAACCACCTCTTGCCGCATCTCTCGCCATTCGCACCACATCCCCAGCACCAATGTGAGGAACCCAATCTGCTGTCTCTCAGGCTGACACAAAAGTCTAAATACTTGCATAAATCCTTGAAAAATGCTGTGCTTCTGAGAATGGGAAACGCGTCGATCTGAATAGGGAGTGATCTTTGATATCGACTTCTGTCTTCATGTACGATTCTCATTGTTCGGAGCGGCCTTGAATTGCTTCTAGGTATGTGGACTCTGCCGGTTGTACGAACGCGGCAGAAGAATATACACTCATAACCCAGTACAGAAGCATCGCAGGTGAACAGCCGGGCCCGAAAAAACAATTGCCGCTTAGCAGGTGGGGTAGGGTCAACTGGAGCACGAAGCCATGGAGTCCAATTTGTGAGGCGTTCTAGCCATCAGTGCAATCTCTACGCCTTTGCTGTACCACCTACGACCGCGTGAAGGCCGGGACTTCGGAATCGCTCGTATGCTGGCTCCATCGGGCTGGAGACATAGAGCATGCAGCTGTGCCATTCTCAGAGAAGCAACTTGCGATATAGTATGACTGCATCTTTGCAAATCTGAAGTCCGGACACTCGAACTTCCGAGCCACAGCTCGATTACCTATTTCAGTAGAACGCCTTTTTGATATGGCTTGGCCGCAAAGCATACTTCGCACGCGAATGCGGAGCTATTGCTCGACCTTCTCAAGTTGCGTCGGACTAGCTAAGAAGCTGCATGTGCTGAAGGGTTGCATTCGACCAACGAAGACTGGACCGTCGTCTGTCTTTGCTGAAAGACCTCATGTCGATAAGCCAAATATCACGGAAGGGAGGTCCATGATGTTCTTGATCACTAATGCGCCATCAGACAGGCCGAGAACCTCGTTGCTTTCCCTGCGACGAGGTGGCAATGGTTGGATGAGTCTTGTCATCATCGAATACCTGAACAGTACTGAACACGAATGTCCGGAGGATGCTTGACTCGACGTCCGTGGCAAGGGCTATGTGGAGGTCCACCTGCGTCTCGTACGTACCGGTAGATGAGGCAAGAGCGCGAGGCGAGTGAAGATAGTGGTGGTTGACTTCGACACGCGGTGCCTAACATGAGAGTCGTGCCAAGGCCAACTAGACGCTCTAACAGCCATTCGCGGGAGCGCCGCACGCACAGGCAGTCCAGACCTCATCTTCTGCCTCAGCATACTTTGCACGAACAGAACAATGTTGCAGCGTGAAGAGGCCTCACCATACGGCGAAAGAGGCCGGGTCGAATGCACGCATTTTCGGCAGACGTGCTCGTCCCGTCCTACGGCCGACGGATACGCATGCAGTCGTCGATTCCCACAGCAAGTCTCCGATCCGCAGCTGCGATCGAGAGGCTGGCGCCCATCGCAACAACGCTAGACATCGCTTTGCACCCAGCTTGCATGTCATCAGACACTTTGCTGCCTGAGGACGAGTCGATGATTTGTAGACGGCGGATGGCTTCTGTGCTGCTCGATGATCCTTGCTTATCCGGACGGCTGCATCCCAAGCAGGGTTGATGGTGTAGAGTCGAGTCGATGACCAGACCACTTGAGCCTTTCTTCTCTACGCTTTCTCACTGACCGTCTGCACACATACTACATCCAGCTATTCGCACGCCACTAGTCTGCAACGCTTCCGCCAGACCACGTCGTCGCCAAACTCTGGTCGCCCCCCAGACTTTGGTTCAAAAGTCCATTACACGTCTCTGTGAGAGTCTGCCGAAGACGTCATATCCTCCCTCCGACCCGCGCGAACAACAACATCGCCCACAGCCGCGAACACTAAGCGACACCTGCACCGCGGAGAGGCCAGATTCTGGGAGCTGGGCAACTGGAATACATGGAAGAGCGGTATAGGCACAGGTTCAGCGCATGAGTCTGGCAACTGCAGCAAACTGGATTCCACGTACGAAACGCTGGCGGACGACCAGCCCGGCAGCCTGGTCACGGCCGCTGAGAAAGACTTGATGAGTCAAGATGGCGGCACAGAGGAGAACCATGTCGACATTCAGGCCGTAACAACATCCGAAGATGCGCGAGAACTGGTGCGGCTCATACAATGCCCACAGTGCTCGAGGCCGTTCAGGAATCCTGTCACTCTCCCATGTGGCAACTCGCTATGCAAGACGTGCTTGCCCGAGTCGCACGAACGAGAACACATCTCCTACCCTGATCTACCTGGTCGACGGTTTGGTATACAATGTCCGTTCGCGAATTGCGGCTCGGAGCACCCCGCCTCGGACTGCAGCATCGATGTGGTCATGTCGAAGATTATGGACGCCATTGCGGAGGTCGTCGCGCGGTATAGCTCAGTCGTGGACAGTGAGCCAGTGCTGGTTGACGACGCGGCACGGTATGACGAAGTGATGAGTTCCCAGCCGGAGTCAGAAAAGCCCAACGTTGTTACGGACATATCCATGGGCAAGTTGATCTCCACATACAAGCTTGCTGCTCAGGGATTCCTTGATTGCAAGACTGATCTGGTCTACCCTCCTGAAACAGACGCTACGAAAGCCATGGACGCGAACGTTATTCAAGATGTTCTGGAGGCCGCTCAAAAGGAAGTCGACTGCCAAGTCTGTTATAACGTGATGCTTGATCCAGTCACCACTTATTGCGGACACACCTTATGTCGAAAATGCATGGCCCGTGTGCTGGATCATTCTCAGCATTGCCCCGTCTGCCGACGAAGCCTTGCAATCCCTCCTTCGCTGCAGCGGCAACCTAGCAATAAAGCGTTGGTCGAGTTCCTCGATGGCTGCTGGCATGACACAATGGTGGCCAGGGCAGCTGATGTTGCATTACAAGAGCGCGGCGGCGAAGGGCAACCCTCAGTGCCATTGTTCGTCTGCACGCTCGGCTTCCCGAATCAGCCGACTTTTCTCAGGATATTTGAGCCGCGATACCGATTAATGCTGCGCCGCGCTATGGAAAGTAATCGCCAATTCGGCATGCTCATGTACAACCGATATAGCGAGCCCCAAGGCGAGCTTGGTTCTGTGCATTTCTATCAATATGGAACAATGTTGCATATCTTGCATTGTCAAGTTCTAGCCGATGGTACTAGCCTCATAGAAACGCGAGGTCTCTACCGCTTCCGGGTCAAAGCTCATGGCACACTTGATGGGTACACGGTTGGCGAAGTGGAGCGAATCGACGACGTCAGTCTGGCCGAAGAGGAGCGGATTGAAGCGGAAGAGACGTCTGTGCCAGCGATGCCGGACGAAGACACCGCGGCGCAGATCAACCGAATGTCGACGCAAGCACTGCACGATCTCGGGCGGGAATTCATCACAAAGATGCAAGCACGAAGCGCAAACTGGCTGCAGCAGCGAGTCCTCGATATCCATGGTCAGCCACCAGAAGATGCTTCCTCATTCCCTTACTGGTTCGCCAGCGTCCTGCCGATCAGCGAAGACGAGAAGTACAAGCTGTTGGGCACTCGTACAGTCCGAGAAAGGTTGAAGATAACAGCCACCTGGATCCGAAGGATTGAATCACAAAGATGGTAAGTACATACTCGAAGAAGCTACGCCTTTGTGCCGTCGCACTCAGCTGCGCTGTCCATCGAGCTGGCACTGACCGTCTGCGCCAGGCGCTCACCATGGCACGAAGAAGACGGAGGCTGACAGCTGTCAGGTATCAAACCAATGCGTGTCGCATCCTTTGACTAGCCGTAGCAACTTATCTGGCGCCGGCTCTCCTTCTTTTGGCAGCAGTTTGTATACACTGGGCACGTCCCGGGCCATCATCACACACATAAGACTTTAATGATACCCCATGATTTGGACGGCTTCGAGTGGTTTGGAAATTTGGCAGAGCGGCATTGCGCTGGCGCATGGGTGCATTCGAGGGCGGAGATTGCATAAATGTGTGTTCATATGCTGGAACGATTATGAGATCGACTGAGCTGGCGTCACAATCAGCGATGTATAACGGAAGCTTGCATGTGAGATAGAGCGGACATGTCCTGGAAGGCATGTTGGGTTATTCAACAATGTTCTCGACATATCTCGTTGCGTGTCGCTTGATCCGATCGAGAATGGCCAGAAGTGTCCGGCCTCTAGCCGAGGAAGATGGCACTGGCCATACTCCAGAACCTCTGCAGCACCTCGTCGACGACGATACTGCTTGGTAGAATCGTGATAACAGGCTCGGTACCGAGATACTCCTACCCTTCTCACGATCGAATCCAGACAGCAAAAGCATCTTCTAGATAGTCGACGAGGCGTTCCAGATCACAAACTAATGTATGGTCCCATCACGCGACAAACGTGGTGATGTGGACAGACCTGGTGTGACGGGTCCGTTCCTGCAGCATCAACCACCACCCCATGCGGACAGTCGAATGCGTTTAAGCCAAACAGGAGCTGGCTTTCTTGGACAACGTGGACAGTCCTCCGTCGCGGAACGCCTTGTCATGCAAGCCGGAAGGGCCATGTGCGAAGCTAAACTTGGTAGCTTTGGATTCGGCGTTGTGCGCTTCAATGCATTCGTTGCATTTGCGCCGTGTGAGTGGAAGGCGTTGAAGCATTTGCACGTGTGGCAGGACCAACCCGAGGGCAGGGTTAAGCGCCCTGGGGAATCCACACTTGGCGGCTGATGAACCCTAGCAGTGGGGTGGGATATCATGCTGCCGTAATGGGACAGCGAGGAGCGAGATCTACGGCCGGATATCCTTGAACGAGTTATCGCGGTGAAGGGAGCATTTAGTAAGAACGCATCTTCTCCATTGCTGCAGCAGTTGAGGCCTGCGGAACGGAGAGATAGATACTGCATAGCAATGTCGTATCAATGGAGGTCATTAGAACGACGACAGCGTCCGTCGCATGCCAACAACTGGCCTTCCGCTGTGAAGTCGTTCCAGAGATCTCGAGTGAATTTTAGTAGAGGCTTATCGTGTCGTAAGCGCCGTAAATCCTCAACTCCACCCACTTTCCGCTTGGCTGGTCTCGTCTTCTGTGATCCGAGACAGCCACCGCTCTGTGCAATGTCCGAGCCATTCATTACGCGCGCACGCCATTCCGTGGCTGCTGTGCGCTCTGGTACATCGTAAAGCCTCCTGGATCGTGAGTTTGCCTCTCTTTCTGCCTCCGCGTATTAGTGTCGTTGATCTGCAATGTCTAAACAACCGCAACCAACTTATGTGTAACCGACCCCACGAGCGCTCCACTACTGTTGAGCTTCAGGACGGAGCTCCACCGGAGTACACCATACACCACAGCACCGTACGCCGTAGAGGTCCCGCGAGGCGTGGCTGTGCGCAGGAAGCATCATGTCGCTCAAGCAAGAGATAGAGACATGGGTGTCTGCGCTGGCTGCGTACGACAACAACGAGTTCGACAATGCCATCAAGTGCTTCGAGCAGATCTCGGACACATCCAAGATCCTTTTCAACTGTGGTGTCATCCACGCTACCTTGGGCGAGCATGCTAGAGCCGTGGAGTGTTACCAGCGCGCGGTACAGCTCGACCAGTACCTCGCGATTGCCTACTTCCAGCAAGGAGTGAGCAACTTCCTCATGGGCGACTTCGAGGAAGCGCTTGCCAACTTCAACGACACCCTACTCTACCTCCGCGGCAACAACAACATCGACTACGAGCAACTCGGCTTGAAGTTCAAGCTATACTCATGCGAAGTGCTGTTCAACCGCGGGCTATGCTACATCTACCTACAACAGAAAGACGCTGGAATGCAGGACCTCATATTCGCGACTCGAGAGAAGACAGTACCAGATCATGATGTGATAGACGAGGCGATACGCGAGCAGGCTGAAGGATACACTGTCTTCTCGATTCCAGTGGGCATAGTATACCGACCGAACGAGGCGAAGGTGAAGAACTTGAAGGCGAAGGACTACCTCGGCAGAGCAAGACTTGTGGCAGCGCAAGAGTATCAGAATTCTGATCCTCGACGGGCTGCAGCGTTGGCAGCTGCGGGTGTGGACGACAGGCCGACCGATAAGCTGTCTTATGCTGCACTCAACCTCGTCAGACCGGATCTTCGAAGTCGCGGACATAGACAGCAGTCCGAGCCTCCGCTCCGCAGAGACGTGTTCCCACCTACACCGCCACCAGAGATCGAGCGACCGGACTCTGCACATGGAAGTCACCATCGACGGAAGTCCACTGAAAGCACCAGCTCCGAGCGATCAAATCTACAAGCTGCACGACCTGCAGCCAAGGCACTGCGTCTCGAGCTAGGCGTGGCAGCATTCGAGCAGCAGAAGTCACCCGAGAAGCAACGCTCCGCACCCAGGCGGGCAGAGTCAGAACGGCCTCCCATGCGACGAGAGTACTCTGGCGCATCGAATCGTAACAGTGACAGCAGGCGGAGAGAATACGAACAGCGATCAAGTCATCGAGATATCCCGGAAGTGCGGATAGAGGAAGACCCGATTGCAGCTTACAGTGAGCAAGTGATGCAGCAACAAGCGTCCTCACATCAGCGTACGAGATCCAGTGTACAACGGAATCAGCCAGTACCCATTGCGGAGGTAGAAGAAGATGACCAATACTCTCACGCGGAGTCTCCATTGGCATTTGAAATCATTCCGCCAAGGTCGATGCATCAGCGACACAAATCCCAGTCTCAGCGGGCGCCGGAGTTGAGAAAGATACGCATAAAAGTACATGCGGAGGATATGAGATATGTGATGACCACCCCGACTGTCACGTTCACGGAGCTTTCGGGTCAAATACAGAAGAAGTTTGGATTCCAAGCCACATTCAAGCTGAAGATGAAGGACGAAGAAGGCGACCTTGTCACCATGGCAGACGATGACGATCTAGAAATGGCGATTACTATATGCCGAGCCGCGGCTGCCAAGGACAAAGTCGACATGGGCAAGATGGAGCTGTTCGTGCAGGAGACGATATGATTGAAAACGATATACCCGGCAGAGTTTACTAATGCTCAGAGATTCTCTTGTTTCCTTTTCTCCCGATCAGCATCGATGGCATCTACGATGTACTATACCTTTCAGCATTACGATAGCATTTGATCGAAGCATCATGAAATTCTACGATTGTTTGCGATGTCCGCCTTCACTTTGTGTTTCATCTCATGCCCGTCGACGTAGGAGGAAGAGGTTCGCAACTTGACAGCATGGATATCCCTCTTTTTCCTGGCATGAACCTGGCATGACATGTCGTTCGGAAGACGCGACATACCGCCAACATCGCCAAGGGTCGAGGCGAGTAGGATGACATAGAGAACAGTGATGGATGTATCCCACAATGCGTGCGCAGTATCCTTGGCAGCCAAGCGGTACTTCCAAGGCAGGCTGCCGCGCAAGAAATTCGACAACACCTTCACCTGATAGCGATGGACCAGGACACGATCTTGACGTGATATGGTTGCGCTGTGCGATCGATGTCCTGTGCTCAGCAAGTCGCCTTCATCACCAGTCTGGCTGTCATTGATACGGCAAGAAGTGGCCGCAGGGTTTGCCTTCACTTGACAACGCAGCACTACAGGTACGCTGTCAAGATCGTTGTGGTGTTATGAGCATCGTCCTACGCATGATCATCGCATGCTGCACTGCCTGCTTTGCGGTGAATCGACTGAATGGCTGGGGTGCCATAGACATGCCGGAATGTCTAGGAAGGCCCAAACGTAGGCAGCAGAAATGGCATTGTTAGCTGCCCACATAGGTCCCTTCCATCACGACTAGTGCGACTTCGCAAGCAGTTTCGTCGAGAAGCTGCGCGGTGAAATATACCATGGCCGCGCGGGCACCGCGTACAGTAGGCGCAAAGCCTCATAAGCCCACTTTCTGGTGAAACTTGCGCGTACGCGATACGGTTTCCACATTTCGCCTGACCGAGAACTCGTTTGGCGAGCAATCGGTAGGATGAAACAGAAAGAGTAGTACCTAGACTGCCAGCGAACAGCCATCCCACTCTCAGACGATCAGAGTCTCGAATCTCCAGAATGTACGGATCATGCCACAGCAACCAAACAACCTGACAATCGGCGGTCGGAAAACAAGAAAACGCCGAAGTTCCAAGGGAGCAAAGAACCATGAGGTCACAGACTGTGGAGTAAATCCATGCCGTGCCTGCACAAAAATTCAAAGGGTCTGGTCTGGTCTCTCACATGCGACACATGCGTTGTCCATCACCGTACCGTCGCAGCATCGGGCGGGACATGGAAAGACTATTCGCCCGGCTCGCTCATTCGCAATGAAAAAGACGGAGATGAGACAATATGAAATCTGAACCCCGGCTTTGATTCTGCTCCGCCATCATCGTAATCATCGCATGTGATCGTATAACCAGACACCGCCGTTCTGGAAACCGGGTGTGTCGAAATTCCAGCCCCAGCCAGGCGCCAAGCAAATTGTGCAAAGCATGGGGGCCAAGTGCACAAAAAAGTTCGATGCACGTGTGCGTGTTCAATTGAGTTTCGACGCGATTGTTCTCGTGCTGGTCGCGTTGCCGGCTCGTCCGCCGTAGCAACGCCGGAGCCAGCGAGCTTCTTTTTCTCTGTGAAGGAAAAATACTTGCTGTACATTGTTGCGGCGGCGTGGCGGCGGGAAGTACATGGCACGGATTGATGTGATGCGATGGCAAAGTGAGTTGGGGTTCTTTTGCGGATGATGGGCGGAAGTATTGGTACGGTACAGTACTTCGACAAGGACGAAGAAACTTTTCTGTCCTTATCGATTTCGCAAACTTGATCCGATGTGGAGATGAAGAGAACGAGAGAAGATGAGAGAGTGAGAGAGTAGACTGTGGTGTGTGTGACATTGAGATTCGATTTGTTTCGAGTAAAGACCTTTCGCAACAACCTCCCGCCGCTGAGGCGTTCTCTCAACCTTAACAGGGAGAACTGCCATGCAATAAATAATCATACATCCAAATGCCCGCCCATGGTATCTCTTATGGTACCGCTACCCGTTGAAACTCCATGCTGAAAACCATACCGCTCGCTGAAACGCTCGACGACAACCCAAAAATGTGACAGAAGACTAACTTAGCACGCCGCGATCATCGGTTGTCGATGTTGTTGTGCCAATAGAGCTTCTGATGATTTGGAGTCGTAGAAGGCTGTCGTCGCTATTTGTTGTCGTTCCTTTTCGCTGAGTTCGAAGAGTGATTGCTCAGGCGAGGATGGCATGTCGTCTTCGGAGTCCGAGTCGGAGTCGAGAGTAAGTTCTGGAGGAGAGTGGCGGTTTGATGGCACGCGGCTGAGAGCAAGCTCCTCCTCGTACTCATCGTCATCGGATTCCATATCCTCATCAACCTCGCGTGATGAGATCTCAACTGGTGGTGATCGGATCTTCCTGAGTGGAATGTTGAACATCTCCTCGTCCTCGTCGTAGATGTCTGATCCGCCGTCGGATTCGAGATCGGAGTCGTCCTCATCATCCTCTGCGATAGTGTCGATCCATTGCACGTGTCGTGGCTCTTCGGACTTGGCAGCCTTCTTGACGGATTGGTTGAACCATGCTTCTTGTTCGCGCTCAGCGTCGGCGAGCTCGACCATGAGAGAATCCAAAAGGTTGGCGTGTCCGACGAGCAATCGCAAGTCGTGGTCTGCACGGCCTGCTTCACGTCCAAGCTTCGTCCTCGCAGTGGATGCGACGTAGTATGTTTGTGTGAGAGACATCTTTTGCTTCTTGGCTGGTGGCAGTGTGGGTGATGTCTGGACCACTGCGGTGGCCTGGAATGGTTCGAAAGAAGATTGAAGTCGTAGTCGGGAAGTCATTTTGTTAAATTGATCAAGTGACTCAAAGTAGGTGTGAGTCTGGTCTGGAATGGCGAAATCGTTCTGCCTGAGTCACCCCGAAGCCAATAGAGTTGTTCGGAGTAGAGCTAGGTTATCGACTGCCGAAGTACTATGATGGCGTGGATGGTTCTTCGAAAGCTGGTAGATCAAAGCGTTGTCTGATAGTGTGCTTTGTGTTGTTGTGTTGTAGTAGAGTGATACCAAGAGCAGTCCGTTTGGGAGCAGACGAGTGTATTAATGTTTCGTGGATGCTGTGCCTTGGAACCGAATCTCCGGTCGACTCTCTAAACACCGGCAAGCATGCACCGGGCCCCTGCAAACCTTGTGCTTGGTCTTTCGTCAGCACAAAGAATCCTCTGCAACGCCACGGCCCAATCGCATCACGGCAGTCCGCAGGCTCCGTCCGCCTTGATCACAGACGATACCGCCTGTCACTCGGGCAGCTCTGTAAGCACTGCCCCGGGTCCCGCTCTCGCGCGTGGACTGCAGGATTTCGTCCGTAGGGCCGCTTCTAATCATCAATTGCTCCATCTGGCGCTCTAATCAGTATGGCGGGCAACGCTGTTGCAGATTGCTCATCCGCAATACCAGATGATTCACCCCTCTGGCTTGGCCCCGGCTGCGCCATTCGCCGAGTGCTGCCCCAGGTCATTGGCATTTGGCGCGCAGGCATCCTCTTCAGGCCCCGGTATAGCGAGCCTACTGTGCCCGAGCTACTGTACAGTGCGTGCGTGTCCGCTGCCGCAGCGAAGCCGCTTCGCTCAGGCAGCAACTTGCGGCTTTGTCGCAATCCCGTACCGGCGTATAGGTACACGTCGCCGTTTCACAGCCTCTCGTCTCACATGCTGATATCGCATCGCTGTGGCTTGCACACCAGGTCGCATTGCGTGCGAGCATTGCATACGGCTGATACATCCACCGGTCAGCCATCATGCCGGCCTGATACACACAATGTCGGCCCTAGGCTTGGTCACAACTGTAGCATAACTGCCAACACCACGACTTCCAGTTCCAGCGACTGAGACATTGCGGTGTTCCATTTCGGTATGCTCATGCATGGGCGATGAGTCGATCGTCCGGAGCAACAGCATGGTACGCCGTGTAAACTCCAGAACGAGGTGTCAATGCACTTCGGCCGCAATGCGCAAGCGGAACGACCTAAATTCCGTGAAAGCCACTGACCATGAATCCTCTTGGCTAGGCTCCTCCAATCAAAATTTCACAAATCTCGGACGCTCTTCAACCACGCGATGCGAGGGCCGGCGGTGCATTCTCTCCGTGCCGTCGCAGTCGTGGATACATTATACAAGACATTGCTTCTGCTCTCAGGCTCCCGCATACTATCGTCCGTGGTAGAGCTGCCTGTTGCTACGCTCCTGCTCGCACGAGCCTCATAACCCACGTTGCTTGGCCGTTCATGGGCAGATCCGATCAGGTAGTTGCCCAGAACCCAACGCCGAGCGTTTGTTTATAATAAACCATCACAGTGGACTGCCGGCTTGCCCTAACCATTGTCTCTGCCTGATGAAGGACGTTTCACTCGACCGTGGTGCCCTGCATTGAGGCACGCCGCCCAAAATTGACACAAAACTTGCACAGATTCGCAGGATGCCAACTGCTCCAAATTTGATCATGCGGAGAGGCTCTCAATACCTGTCGCTGAGCGGAAGTGGTATGCATTGCTGCCGCGCTCTCCGTAGACACCGACCGACGAATTCGGGGTCGAGCGGGACGGACGAAGCGATCTCGCTCCTCGTCCGTTTCAACAAGCCACAGGTCAGGGTCAGACATAGGGCTGCTCGGCTGCCATTCTTTTGGCACGCGACAGATCTGCGACCAGGGTCGATGACACGATGGATTTCTAAACTCCGCTGACAAAACAGCGTAACGCCGATGCTCTTTGTTCGCTGTGGGTCAGCGCCATGCGATTGGAAAGCAGCAGAAGAAGAATTTATCATGCCGATAAAAGCACTCGTCTGCACTAGCAAAAGTTCTGTCTGTTGTCACGAAATTTCGTGTTCACTGATCAAATGATGCGAGACAGGCATCGGTGAGATGTTGCTGATCAATTCCTTCGGCCGACCAAGCTCACATCCGGGCGCAGACATGAGTACCAGGCTCGTGGCAGGAGTTTTTGTCAGCCGCTTGCCATGTGTCCGTCAGCCGTACCTGAACATCAAGAACCACTCGCATAGGCGAGTATACTGACCAGGCAAGCGGCAGCGCGTGGTCAATTGTTCTCGGGATGTCCGAGATCCGCTGGCGCGCGACACGCTCTGTCTTTCGCAAGGCGTCCAGTTTGACAGCGCACCCACTTGTTGACTTCTGCGAAAGACTTCCTCAAGCATGCCACTGGTCAGTCCACGCATGAAATCGCGACAGCGCTGGGTCTAGGCACAATTGGTGGAACCGGCGCACAGGCACTGTTCTCACGACCGTTCGATGAGCCACATGGATTCGACAGGGGTGAGTTTGACCAGGGTTGATAGGCGAATGCGCGGCCTAGCCACGCTGGCATCAAGAAGTGCATTTGGGCACCTCGCGCAGCGCCGTGTGATACATACGGACGAGAAACCATGATGGTCACGTACAGCTGTGTTCCTCCTGTGAGGCCTTGTTGTCCAAGACTTTACCCCGTGGCATTCCGCTTCAATCCGGAGCTGCACAGCTTTGAAACTCTCTTGTGCGGTCTGCACGCGGAAAGCTGATGGAGGGTTCGGAGACCTCGCCATGTGGTTCTCGAATGCTGGTCATCTTCCGCAGTATCCGTCTAGAGCTAGACTAGTAGTTGTGCTCTGCACAAGCAAATGGTCGGTAGCGGCATGCAGTAAGTCGCCGTGTCTCCCCTACATCACAGTCTGGTCATTTCGCCAACTCGGGTCGCACAGCAGAGGTATATGTGTGTGATTTGTTGCGATTGATGCACTTCCAGACAGCTGACTTTTTGAAGGGCGAGAATGAGTACAACCTCAGTAACGAGCGTCCATGTCTTCCAAATCTTGCATCTCCTCTTCGTCACTAGCATCGAGAGCTAATGGACGATCACGATCGCTGTCTGACTCCTCATCCGAGTCCACGACTTCTTGTGCAGGTTCGTCAAGAGATGCCTTGCTAAGATCTATGCCCAGCTTTCGTGCGTCGTCTGGTGTGATATTGAGGAGCTTTGCTTGCTCCGGCGTCAGGTCCACAATTTGTGGTGCATATTCGCCAGTCTCATCATCTTCATCGTAAGTGGTACTGTCCATGTGTAGCTGCTCACCATCTTCAAGCTCGAGAACGCCAGATCGGAGATGGTCGCCGCCCAACGTCCAGCCATGCTCCTGGCGCAGGTAATCCTCAAGATCATCGAGTTCGTCAACGACATCCGACACACCGGTTCCAAGCATGCCTTCCAGACCGCTTCGAAAGCGGACGAGCAGAGCTTTGAGCAAGGACCCACCATCGTCTGCAAGATCGATCAGACCACCTTCCGCATCTTTGCAGTGCTGAAGTTGTAACCGCAGTGCTGCTATGGCGCTGACGAAGAGATCCGGACTCTCTGCGACAGCGGCCTTGCATGTGAAGATCAAAGACAAGAGTCGTTTCCATTGCTCCAGACAGCTGAAGTTGTTAATAGTGAGGATCATCAGAAAGCAGAATTGTAGTTCGCCGAGGATCTGGTTTATGTCCCCATTAGTGCAATACGTATCGACCAGATGTGCAAGTGCCCAGGACCGATCTTGTGCTGCTTCAGTTCTTTCGCGACCAGTCACTCCTTCGCGCCAGGTCTTCTTGAGATCAATCGGCAGGAAGTTTAACTCTTTGTCTGCCTGCAGTGCTTTCTTGTCGTGTTCATCAAGCCCAGGAATGTCCTCGATATCTCGCCGAGCTGAGCTTGCAGACGAAAGGTACCAGTGATCAGAATCGCCGCCTGTGATCCTCGCCAAAAGTGACGCGTTGATGGCCGAAGTCAATGTTGGCCAGTCGTTGACTTCTTCTTCAGCGCTTACGCTCGTCTCGGTACTCGTCTGTCGATATGGTGTCAGGCCTTCTTTCCAGATCGACCCCAAATTGGCCCTCCAACGAAGAAGATCGGTCTCGTCTGTCACGGCGCCGAGTGTCTCGTTCACAGCGTCCCATTTCGCAATGAAGAGAGGCGCGCCTTCGGCTGAGGACCCGCTTGACACATGAAACCACAATCCGTGTCGCTCGGAAAACGCTGTGCTGATGCCGGAGAAGGCGAAGTGGTAGCCCGTCGGCAGGTCTTTGACGCCGCGAAAGCGAGGCGTCACTGTGAACGAGAGAAGGTCGATGCCGGCGAGTGCGGCTGGCGGCAGGTCGACAAGCAAAAGAGTCGGTGCGTTTGCGACTTCCATGTTGCGCGGACGCAAGTCGCCGTTGCTCTTGCTTGCTGAGATCTGCCTTAGTCCGACCTCACCTCATCAAATCCGCGCGTCGTCTTCTCCACCGATTGCTCTGCTCCGATTCTGTCTCCTGGCCTCATCTGCCACTCCTCAAGCAAGCGCGGAATTTGTATCCGGTCAGAAAATCCTTGAGATATCGACGTGATTTCACGGAATTATGAATGACGAAAAGAGAATTGGGCGCGAGTATCCTTACTGTGACTCCAAATTCTGGTACCAGGATAAGTCTTTCAGCAGCTAGATGAACTTCAACTTCGCGATGTTTGCCATCAAGTTGGAGTAGCACCACCAAGGCAAAACTTCTTGGGAACTCTTTTCCCTCCGAGACTCCGATGCACGTGATTCAACAGACGAATGCCCACCACCTCTTCGACTGGCCCCGCAACTGAGATCTGCGGAACAGGCAAAACGAATACGGAGAAGATATTGGCCATCACTCGAGGCTGTGTCTTGGACATGAGCGGTCACCAAAAATCTAACAAACTCTCACGGTGCTGCTCTCAAGCGCCAAAAAGAAATTCATCATGGACGCTGTGGGCTATACCAACGTTAGGTAACGCTCAGCTACGCAGCACGTTCTGGAGCACTCACAATTGAACCCACGACCTTGACGCTTGTTAGAAGACCGCTTGCACACGGACGTGACAGTTACTACACACCTTTCACAATGCCAGACCTCCTGAAGGAAGTTGATGCGAAGCGAAAATCATACCCCTAGACCAAGCGCCCGGATGTAACGCTCCTTGTCGAAGACTCGAAGCATGATTAGTCATGGGCAAAGAATTTCAATATATTTGCGACCGATGGTGAAGGCACTGATCCGCTTGAGGCTCTTTGGCCAACGGACAGCTGTACGTCTGTAGGATCTTAGACATTTGCGTTGAAAGACCACATGGAGCGGCGTGCTGGGTCAGAGTGTGACAAAAATTGGTGAAGTGATCCCCAGGCAATCGACCAACAATGTTCGCGAATGTCCAGCGGCTCTAGAAATCGCCCTCTTGAGGCATAGTAACGCGAGACAGTAATGTGTATGCAGAGAAGCTCCTCGAGGGTGATTTAGCTGAAGATAGAAACTGAATTATGGTCATGTTGATTCGCTACTCCACTAAGAATTTTCGAGGACTAGGATCAGTGTCAGCCAAAGCAGAGCACAAGTTACCACATAGGTCTTTCAAAAGCCAAATGCTGCCGCAACCAGAGCAGCAGCAGCTATTCCCCACCCAGCTCCTCTTATACCCGAAGCCGCATTGGGTTTCTGGAAAAGATCTCCGTGAGTCGGTGCTGCCTCATCCGTGTTCTGCGGGTCTTGTAACGTCGAAGTACGCGAAGCCGATACAGTGCCATTCTTGTACTGCTGTGTTGGCGCAACAGTCGGTGTTGTCGCGTTCGAATTCTGTTGTGTAGGTGTCGAAGGAGATGGTAGTGTACCGTTCGCACTTCGTGGGAGCATATGATATGGCGTCGGCTCTTCGGCGCGTTGGTGTAATGTCGCACAAGGAGATGGAATGTCGTTTGCTCGGTGTTGGAGTGTAGCGTAAGGAGATGGGAGCTCATTGGCGCGATATTCGAGATTTCGGGATTCTGGAAGGGGCTGTGGAGATGGGCTTTTGAAGCCGGAAGGAGAGTATGGGAAGAAGTTCGTCACTGAGTATGCGTCGAGGGTTGGCTCTGATGGAGATTTTGCAGGCGTAGGTTTTGTTGTTACGATCTTATCGGCGGTTGACAATTGGTTCCTAGACTCGGTGTTTGTCCTCTCGATCTCTCGATCCGCGTCACTGGGGACTACTGTCCGCTCGCCCGGGCGTCCGTATGCATCGGGTTGTTCTGGAATCGCTTTGATGTCGTGAGGAGCCGTCTTTGCAGGGGTCTCGTCATAAGATGCTCGACTTAGTCGTAACTCTGTAGTCGTTTTCAGGTGAGCGTCCCAGTATGAACATGCCGGAGGATTGTGCTGACCATTGGCCTCATCGCAGCCCTCATCGTTCTCCAACTGTAGACATCTCGCTGTAGTTTCTTCCACCGAGTCCACGTGTCTGCTCGTTCCATACGCCGACAAATGTCGCAACTCATGGCCGTGACCATGGCCGTGGCTGTGGCCGTATACATGGCGTTTCGACACTGCGGAAGTTGTTGCGATGAGCAATGCGAATATAGTAAAGAGTGTGTGCATGATCAACTGTCAGATCAGGTCTTTCCACGGAGGGAACTCAATTTGTCGGTTTGAAGGGAATGTGATTGTGTGCCAAACGGCTTGAGGGAATCTTGTAGTAGTTTTCATATTTCCAAAGTGTGCCCATGCGTCCACGCCATCGCGGATCACAATGCCTATGTATTGAGCAACCTACGATTGACGACCAATGCATTTCGCTTGGCAACATTGGGTGAGCTACGGTGGCGGTCTGATATGCAGTACCACCAGGGGATAAGCGGAGCTGCATGCATACGGAATGCATATGGCGGCAGGTCGCTATCTGTTTTGTCACCGGGGAGAAGGCTTCGTGCTTGAGCGCCAGGGTACAATTTGTTGTTCGGGCGTGTTTTGAGGCTGTCCTCATATTCGGAGGTCATTTCCGACGGCATGCCGGGTGCGATGCTATACGTGGAGAGGCTTGCGCGCCCATTTTGCGAGAAGCAGGTTGTGTGTTCTCAGTGAGGAGGTTCGTGGAAAGGGCAGGATGAGAAAGGAGTGAGGAGTGTTTGCGTGGCTGGTCGCCTTGGCGGCAACAGACCTTGATGACGTTTGTCTGCAAGCTCCAATGTTCACCACACCTGCCATGCCATCGACACGGAAACCATATTTCACAATCTATCACAGGTCATCACGGAAGTAATCCCATATGATTGTAGAGGAAGAAGTAGACAACTTTGAGAACTTCAAAGACTGCTTGTCGACTTCTGTTATCCAGAAACTTGCGCCAACCAGTGGCAAACCCAAGAAGAAAATCAAGGGCAGGAAGAATGAGATCAAGCCAGTCGCAAGGGTAGCCGCCAGCAATGGCGATGCTGAGAACGATGCATCGGAACTTGCAGAGTTCATAGAGGTTAGCAGAAGAAGCCCGCAGCCAGCTAGGCCTGGGATGTTGGCTGAGCAGTAAGTCAGTACCTCGCCGAGGAGATCTTTCTTAGCCTTCCTTTTGAGCTCCGAACGCTTTCCTACTCAGTGGTACAAGATGACGCTGCTCTGACAGAGAAGTTTGCTACACCCGTGGAGAGCAGACTGCTCAAAGACTTGATCAAGCCTCTGCCGTTGACTGTGGCGGACTCCCTCGTCACATACTCCCTCATCTCGGAACCTTCAGATCTGGAGCGCTTCCTCGAAGGTCCTCTGAATAGCTACATCTCTTCGGCGGTAGCGCCGCCTCCCGAATACACGCCTTCGGTCGCAGCTTCGCGTCCTGATGGTTGCGAGATTTGCCAGCGCGAGCATCTGCCACTTACATACCATCATCTTATCCCGCGGGCCATTCACGCAAAGGCAGTCAAGCGTGGCTGGCACAAAGAGTGGGAGCTCAATAAAGTGGCCTGGCTTTGTAGAGCCTGTCACTCGTATGTTCACCGAACAGCGAGCAACGAAGAGCTGGGCAAAGAACTTTACTCGGTGGACTTGTTAATGGAGCGGGAGGATGTGCAGAAATGGTCGATATGGGTTGGCAGGGTGAGATGGAAGGCAAGATAGTCTGAGTCCGATGGTGCAGACAGTGATCGCAGATGGGAGTATGTCTCGACTGCTGTGCATGTGCTGTGACAATGGGTTTTGCATGTGATCATCTGTCGCGTGCATCTCGTGTTTTGAGATCACATTGCAGACGCCGCGCTCGCGACAAATACATCTCGCTCGCTGCAAAATCATCTCCACCACGAACACACTTCCTCTTCTCCTCTCACATTCGCACTGTGCTGCCTACACCCCTGGTCTTCAGCCTTACCAGATGCGACAAGGTTTCACGCGAACCGCGTGCCTGGAACGCGATCTTGACGTGGGGCTGAATCTTTTCCACCTGCAGCCTGCACGCTGACCTACATCAATTCACTTGATTGACATCATTTCACCCCAAGCAATCACCCCCGGCAGCCGTGACAGCGCACTCACCAGTGTCAATTGCATGATCAAGCCTCATCAACGCACAGCGGAGCGTGAAAGGCGGCGGCGGTGGCACAACAGGCTGTCTGTTCTTGCGGCACAGAACACGCGAAAGTGATGCCTCGGAGCTGCTCGTGAGCTCGTAATATTGGTGCCCAAGGCGCAGCGGAGAACACGGGTTCAAAATGGCGGAGGGCGCCTTCAACACGCATTGGCAGCAACAGGACACCTCGTCACAGCTTCAACACATCACGAACGCTCTAGACGCTACCCTCAACCCGCGAATCCCAAATGCAGTGCGACAGCAAGCTCTCCAGCACCTCGAAGCTGTCAAGAGTCAGCCTGACGCCCCTCAACACGGCTTCGCTCTCGCAGACGATTGGAAGCAAAACGACGCAGTCCGCTATTACGGCTTGCAGCTACTGGAGTTCGCAGTGAGATACCGATGGAACGAATACACTGAAGATCAAGCTCTGCAGTTGCGGAAGTGGGTCAAGCAGCTTGCAGGCAGCTTGCGAGAGGAAGATGCCGTGTTTCTGC
Organism: Cercospora berteroae; assembly: GCA_002933655.1. Taxonomy (NCBI): domain Eukaryota; kingdom Fungi; phylum Ascomycota; class Dothideomycetes; order Mycosphaerellales; family Mycosphaerellaceae; genus Cercospora; species Cercospora berteroae. Next base: position 154,059 of record PNEN01000562.1, on the reverse strand, counting down.
GCAACAAGATCGGTCAGCTGTGGGTCGAGGTTGCGAAGAGATCATGGGGCGGTGGAGAATGGATGGATATGGACACTCTGCTTGTCACACTATGGAACCAGGACAAGGGAGCAGCCAACAAGATACTGGTCCTCGCAATCATAGAGGGTCTGAACGACGACATCATCAATAACGACGACTCAGTAGCAGGATTGCGATTGGACATTTTGGCCGATGCATTGGTAGAAATAGTAGTCCCACATCGGTTCTACGACACTTTGCAGAAAGAGAAGATCAAGAATGTGCGATCCGAAGGAGAAGGTTGGCTCGCGCGGATCAACAATTTCTTCGCTCTTTGCGTCAAAGAGGCTAGATTGCGACATGATCAGCCAGTCGTGGCCCGAAATATGGAGATGTGCGCAGTGAAGGCGCTCAATGCCCTGCGCTCAACCATGGGCTGGATCAACTTTCGAGCTGTGGAAGAAGTCAACTGCGTCGACTGCCTGTTTCTTCCATTCTTCACAAGTAATGCAGCCCTACAGACAGCTGCAGTCGAGGTCCTCCACACTCTGTTAGGCAGACAGCAGGCTAGCACGTCCTCGAACGAGATTTGGGTATCGCTGATACGCCAAGCGATGCACCCAGACAGAGTGGCCTTGATTCGGACTGCATTTGAGCAGACTGCGATTGGACCTGGAGAAGATGACGAGAAGTACACATTGCAAAAGAAGATGTCGGAGCTCCTTTCAGTCATGGCTGATGCGCTGGCTCTGAATCAAACCATAATCGACCAGAGCCTCAATCTGCCAGCTTTCTTCGATCTTCTGAGTCTGGTTCTGCAGCACAAGAGCTTGACAGTGTCAATACCTGTGCTGCATAGTTGGACGAAGCTACTCAGCGTGCATGAGAATAGAATCATTGATCTTACTTTGGCCGCTCTTCCGACTTTGCTCGAAGTCTGCAGCGATAGGTTGATCAGATACGAGGCTTTGCCTGAAGAAACAGACGATGAGACGCTGCGATGGCTGGAGGAGGACTTCGATACCGTTCCCGAACGCCACGCCTTCCTTGGTAACTACCGCAGATACAGCCAGACCATTATCGAAGGCATCGCGCGATCTCGACCAATTGACGCGCTCTCTATTGTGCTCAATCAAATGCAACAGATGATTGAGACCGGTCCTTATACTGCGGGACGGGGCTTCGACAGCTCAAAGTATACGAAGTCTTCGTATCCAGTGCTCAGATTTGATGCCTCCTACTGCACTGTCTCTGCAGCACTGAGGGGATATTCGTCGTGGACCCGGGACGTCTCCGATGTTGGCCCTGACCAGGAGCTATATGCGAAGGTGCAACAAGATCAGCAACAAGCGTCTGACTCTCTGCAGCAATGGTGCTACGGTATGACCAATGTACATACTGACGATCCTGGTGTTGCAGATGAGGTTTTGCAGACATTGGTCGCAGTTTTGCGAGTGCTCAAATCGCCGCCTCAAAGCTTTGTGCTTGCCATGGTCCAGCATCTTCTGACGATGCGACTCTATGATCAACCTCAGCACGCTCAGTTCACAGATGCGATCAAGTCTTTCGAGGCTCTGCGAGTTGTGGAACTCCAGAAACTTGCTCTTGCCTATCCAAATGTGCTATTGGAAGTGTACAACGAGCTCGAGCCACGCATAGAAGTTCTTGCGCAGAAGCACTCCGATGACCAGAGGCTAGTCTGGGGCTATCGTTCATTCCTGTTCATGGTGGTCCATCGTGCGACCGGAATTGATGACCAGGTCAGAGTAGCCCGCCTACAGCAAATGCTCAAACCGACCTACGATGCGTGGACGGACCCGGCACTGCAAGCTTCCTGTGAGACCTTCTCAGTTTTCTGCGCCACCGTCAGCCTGAACAATATTGCGGAGTTCTACAGGGACCACGAGTTCGACCGCACACAAGACTGGTCCGCACGCTTGTTGAACGAAGCTGGACAGGCACGACAAAACGAGATCAAAGACAAGGCCGATCGCCTACCTCTGCGCATGACAAAGTCGCTGCTGGCGGCAACGACTGAGAAGCTGCGGAGCGGTACAAGCGAGTACGACAACGCGTGTGCATTATGGGCACCTCTCATACCGTCAATCTTGCAACCTCTGTTACAGATGACACGCTATGCTCAGGCCTTCCACAACTTGTCAAACTGGGCGCAGCTTCCACCTGAACTTCAAATGGTCGTAAAGCGGACCCTACAAGACCGTTTCTGGCAGTCGGGCATTTCAAATGAGACCAAAGAGGAGTTCTACGCTCGAATATCGGGCTCCAAGACCAGTTACGAAGGCTTCGCAAGCACAGTGCGTGGCACGATGCGGAACGTTCGCGAGATGGGCTACCACATCATCTATCTGATGACGAAATTCGAAGAGCAGTTCTATGGCATTGACAACCTGGCAACTCCTCTAGCTGATGCACTCTTCGAAGATGCTGGATGTCTTGGAGCCAATCATCTACATCCTCTCATCAATCTGACAACTGGCCTAGTTCAGCGATGCCCACCGCACCACCGCAGCAGGTTCCTACCGCCTATACTCCGCAAACTGTTCGTCTGTCTGGACGCTAAGATCTCTGCAGACTGGGAAGCCATTGGCCAAGCGGAACAGCAGAACAAGAAAGAAGACGATGAGCTGAGCGACGAGATGCGTACAGAAAGCGTATTGCGCCAATTGACCTTTAGTATGGTGTCATTTGTGCCCTTCCTGCTCGAATACGACCGTCAGCCACAAAACCTGCAGAATGGACATGCACACACAAATGGGCATAGCCCGTCGAGCAAGACGCAGAATCTGAGTGAGCTGGTTCTGTCTGATCCCACAGTATTGGAACCCCTCATCCTATTTTGCACGCACGCGCTGCGTATGCGTGACGGTAGATGCTGCAGCATGATCTGTAAAGTCTTCCGCTCCATCATACCGTTGTTCACGCACACTCAGCAGACTGCCTCCGCCATCAGTCCGGAGGCAGCGGCTTCTGTGCGCGAGTTCATCAGCACCGAAGTACTAAAGGCTTGCATCACATCTCTGAACGAACCATACTTTGCGGACCTGCAAAAAGACCTGGCCACTCTTATCGCGAACATTGTCGTCATGTACACATCAAAGACAACGACTCCGCGAGAAGTTCTCTTGTCTCTGCCGGACATTACAGAGCAAAAGATTGACAAGGCTATCGCCAAAATGACGCGCACGCACAACGAGCGCTCGCAACGCAGCGTTGTGCTCGACCTCCTTGAAGGCGTACGAGGTGTTTCGATCCACGAGATGGGTAAGGTCGAACAGGCCAAAGCGAAGAAGAAAGAGAACAAGGGCGTTGCGGCGCAATACACCATGACAGTGGAAAACACTGGCGTCGTCAGAGGAGGTGAGGATGAGCTTGACGGCGTGGCTGGTTTGTTTGGGGACGCGTAGAATGCGTTCGAGGAACAGGAGCACGTTGCCAGGATGATGGGGAACATGAATGGAAGAAGGACATGGTGAAACGGTTGAGATCATTGACACCATTATTGGCCTTGCGCCGCCACCGGCGCGCGGCTTTACACGATGACAACAACTTTTGACATGCATTGCGTGGGGATGAGCAGGGAGTAGCTCATTGGCTTGGACGGACTGGAGTGGGCTGAGAGTAGTGAGAGACGGCATGTTGTGGATCGATGCGATTGGAGTGAGCGATGAGTGGCGAGGCCTCGAAGCTGCTGCCGTAGCAATCGATGGAACGGCGCATTGAGCATTCATAGAATAGCCACGAAGTGCCGAGTTGATTGTACATTGGACGAGGAATAGCATCAAGATACCCTTTCTGCGTAGAGCTGGGAGCAAATCAATTTGAATATTTTTACAATCTGCTGCTTCACTCAAGACTGCCAACTTTGTACAGATGTCGGAAGTAGCCACTCTGCATCCTTCTCCTAATCCACAACACTCCATTATCATAGATATCGGGCCGCTTGCAAGGCGCATGATCAACCGGCTTCTTATCAGAGCACGCTTCATAGCCCAAAAGCGAATAGGACACAATTCTGCCGCCGAAGGAACCAGTCAAGTAGCAAAGAAACCAGTCCTGTGCAGAGTAAGCCGCTCCGAGAAGGTCATCTTCGCTTTGCGGAAAAGCCCAGAGATTCGTCTTGTACATGTCTTCGTCGCTTCCGTATTGCCACCAGCGGTCTGCGCATTGGTAACCGCTGAAGCGCCGGGCTGTTGGAGGATAGTCAGCAAGGAATGTATGTATATATGTCTTTTCGAGGAATATTACTCTTTGGGTCGTGCTTCTAGCATTTCTCTCATCTCATCTACGCACTGGATGAGTTGTGTTGTGTTGAGTTTGTGTTGTGGGTTTCTGAGGTCCAGGTCTTCTTTTTTCGTCCTTGCTGACGATAGGGTCGCTAGTGTAGCAAGAAGGAGAAGTTTCGTCCACTGCATCTTTGATATCGATCTTGGTTTTCCTCTTTTTTTTGGATCTGTAGATGTTGAGCTCTGAGTTTTGTGCGACCTACGATGGAGAACCTGAGGTCTATGAGGAAAATTTAGGAATTGAATCGATCTTGACAGGTGTTCAACGCTACCTTTCGCCTTATGGTCCTGTAGTTTTATACTACCATGTCTCCTACCAGCATAATATCATGGCAAGGTGGGGATCAGAGCCACGTTTTTGACCGCGTGTGCCATTTGTCCTTAAGGAGGCTATGCGAATGGTTCATATTCACTACTCACGGTGTACTCCAGTGTCTCTGCTCGAAATGTTGATAGCAATGTTGTATAGGATGTCACGATGAATACAGCAAATGCAAGTGTGAAACCGATGAAGGTATTCCAACGCCTACGGTGCGTCCACGCTATTGAACTAATGGGTGTCCGCAGTAGTCACCCGCAGAGTGAATCACATCTCAGTCATAATGATGAGGGCGGCGGCTGTCCAGCAACGACAACGTCGCGCTAGGGACGACACCTCGTGGCAACAAGGATGAAGTGAACAGCCCATCTCGCGAACAACGAAAGATGTATGGACAAAGTGCGAGCTGAACTAGTGGCAGGACGCAGTAGTTCGCAAGCCATACCATCTTCAGCCCTAGTAGTGTTTCGAGACAGGCGCGGGAGCTCCTATTGCGCTGGGTGACACAGCATTAGTGAGGGCGTTGCTCTCTTTTCTTGGGGAGCCGCGACGGTATTTCTGTCCCGTTGGCCTGTCGGGATCGGTCTGATAAGCGAGCAAGAGAGGGCAAACGTCTTCTCTCGAGAGAGCGCCGAGATGCGATGATGTTGGCAACATTGCGTGCCCTCGATATGTCATGTGTTGTGGTAACATGATAGATAGACGTCGTATGCCTTGGAGAACCGCCGCACCTGACGAGGAGCGGTAGGCAGTGAGGTACGGAAACGACTAGCGTTGTCTGCGCCGATCGTCTACCAGACACTGCAGACAGCCATTGCATCCACGCATCGATCAGAAACGACCACCGTTCGCTGCGAACTCACCACGGTCGGGCATAAACAAGTGCGACAGGCACAGACGCCGTCAAAAGTCACTATTCGGAGCCGTTTTCGTGCTCAGCTCAGCAGTTGGCAAAAACGCTATTGTGATGAAGTCGTTGCAACTTTCCAGACGCTCGGTATTGTGGCTTGATGTGACCAGCTTTCGATGACGACGACCTCCAAGAAGCGATACCTTGGAACCAAGGGTCCAACCAGATACAGATTGCTGTGCCGCATCAAGTACTACGCCGGGACATGCTGCGCAATACTTGCTTCGAAGCAGAAGCTGTCGATGTCGAGAGAGCGCAGATAGTGGTGGACTTAA
>PNEN01000562.1:113106-147957 GCA_002933655.1 Cercospora berteroae | reverse complement strand
TACCTCTGAATGCAACTACCTCTGAGTGCAACCGCAGGTCGCTAAGCCAATTAGCAAAGCTCTTCATGGATCGAGAGCCAATCTAGTTAGGTGCTTGCACTGAGAGGTCGTTGCATCCAGAGGTATCCACGGTTAGGCGCTCGGATGCAAGTGTGCGGCGTGCTATAGCTGTGAACAATATTCTCGGCAAGCCTAGTGGCTAATCGGCTCAGCAAGTATGGGTCCATCGTTCACGGGCATAGTCCTGGTTCCAGTGTTCCGTTCTGCATTAGGGTAGGTCGTCAGTATCAGGTGATGAGCGGAGGTGACAAGCGCCAGTGCACCACTTTCTTAAGTCACGCCGCAAACTAGCAATGCGGCCAAGTGAGGGTCCTGTGCCTCACACGCCTTTTGGTTCTCTGCAGCCAAGTGGCGTACTCGCCTATGTGGCAGGCCGGCGATCACAGAGTGCGATAGCGCCGTTCGTGAGGAGACGCGCTGAGGCTCATGAAGTAATTTCTGCCACTTTGGACCCCCTCGAACTGGGACAGATCGCGAAGGGGGAGTGCTCGATTGTTGATCGTGGCCCGCAGCGCGCTTGCGCGACAGGCTTTTGTCATCACTGTTGGTTTGCTGCACAAGAGCAAATGTGATTGGCGCATGCAAGCCATAAAGGCGAGCGGAAGCAGATAGCGAACCGCGAGTGCTTTGATGGTCTTCGGCCAGGCAGCAGTCGCTCAGCGATCTGCACAGCAAGCAAGCAGGTGATCCAGAGCAGCTCATGCTCGATCGTCTACTGCGATAGCCACCAATTTCATTTACAGGCAGAGTTCGAGATGGCGAGTGCTCATCGCTTACAGACTGTGCGTGTCGAAATGAGACGTGGACGGTCTGTAGTCGGCAGCACTTGAAAGCAACGCATTCGTGATTCAATCGAAGCCGTCTCGTCTGTCTGCCTGCGAGGGGTATCAGCAGAGAGCGCACTCGCATGACCAGTCTTGCCGGCGGACTAAAACGGCACAGTACATCACCCTGAAGGCAGCCAAGCTCACTACCGAACGTGAGGCATAGCGACGACATGATTGAATGTAGCGACCAGTCTGGCGCAGCACTTTCTCACACACCACGCGGCGCATGAACGACCAAGACTGCTGACCACCATGGCTGACAGAGCGTACACGGCCGCCGGGGCCAGGCGATTTGCCAGAAGAGAGCAGCTCGAGGTTACAGGCAGCAGCAGTAGAACGCAAAGACGAATTGACGATTTCTCAGTCCCCCGGAATAGCTCATCGACGTAACAAGAACCCATGTCGGTGTGCGATGAGAATACATGGTATGCGTTCACGGTTTCAGCCTTGTTGGTGGCGCACAGGTCCCGCATTTGTGTGCAGGTCTCTCGCAGCAAGTAGTAGTTTCGACCACGGCGAATGGAACGCTCGCGTGAAAATAGACGCCTGGTAGCGCCCTCTGTGCAGTCCAACAGTGCTTTTTCTGTCTGCTCACCCTCTCAATCAAGGCTCGGTGGGTTGGTCATCATCTGGATGCGTTGTAAAGTGGTGCAGTTGGTCGATCAGATGCCAAGACCATGCATGTCCAAAGCGAAGCGCCTCGACTGGACCACTCGCAGAGGTCTGATGAGCTCCATGAGACCGTGGCTAGCCGTTGCCATCAATGTACGGCCACGCGCAGGTTGCCTGGCAGCTGTGGACAGAGCAAGGCAGAGGAGTCAGGCGGTCTTAAGGGAAACTTGGTGTACTGGTGCGGTACTCCGCCATCACCTCTAAGCCCGCGAAGTCGTGTCGTCGCCTGGCGAAAGTGTAGGCAGTATTCCAGTCGGAGCAGGTGCTTGAACGGCCGAATATCAAAGTCAGATGCCCGTCGGGCAGTTGACCAACCAGCCGCGCTCATGCCCCTCACGTCGATACGGACGCGTCTGGGCAGTGCGGAAACGAGATGGAGAGTCACCGCTCCGGGTGCGTGAGAAGATTGCGCTGCGAGGCGAGTATTATGGTCAGCGCAGCGGTGTGCGCGGTGGGACAGCCCTGCCTCGCTCCGGTGAAAGGGCGGGCTGGGGGCAGATTGCGGTGCTGGGGTGATGGCGGAAACAAGAGGTGTGGAGCGGCAAGCCATGCGCGAGTCTGTCCTACGTGGCTCAGGCGATTGGATTCAGCCTTCAGCCTCGTGGTCTGCGGGAAGGAGCAGGGATGTTGTCAGTCAGCAGACAGAGTTCGAGAGAGCGTGGACGTGGTATGCCGACTATGAGCGATCTGCGCGAGGCTATGTCGACCATTCACCTCCGCGCTCTGGTGCGCAACACGCAGGAGCAGCACGTCCGACCGCGCAATGTAGGGCTTCCAGTGCGGCTGTGAGTGGCATTTGCTTTCCCCAGCGTATCAAGCGCGTCTGCGGCAGCATTGCAGCAACAGGCTTTGGCAGCTAATGTGCCGAATCTTATGGCTCCTGACGGCCTCCTGTAGTGTCGCGGTCCCTCGTGGGAGCATGAAGCTTCATCCGGCTGGATCGAATGGCGCATCGCAGCGTGTCTGCTGCTCCTGTGGACGTCGGTAGGCACCGAGCGAATGAGCGGCGGCAGCAGCAGCATGCGTCGAAACGGTCGCACCGTGCAGCAGCCCGCTGCGGCGCAAGAGCAGGAGTGGTGTCCGGCGGGAGACATTTGGGCGGAGGCAGTCCGCGTGCTGCACTCATACTGTGGATACTCCCTCATGCCATGCGCGCATCCGTGATGAGCAGCAACGACGCCGGACAGCAGCAGCGTCATGTCGTTGCTGTGCTGCTGCTGCTGCTTCTTCGTCTCGATACCGAGCCCGTGACCGGTGAATGGGGGGGGGCTATGTTTAGAGAGTGCTAATGATCGATCGCTCGCCTATGCAGCCAATGAACTCCCGCAACTTGGCCACCAGAATTCCACCACAGGCCCATTTGCCCTAACAAACCACATTTCGGCTCCGATCTGCTTCAATCTCGCCGGCCGACACACAGTAGTTGCTGGCATGGCCGATGGTTGTCCCTGTCCCCACGCCTGCGCCTTGTGAGCTTTGTCATCCGTCGATCTACGGGCCTGAGCAATCGCAATCTCCACTACGCACTGCGGGCTGAGATGGCCGTCAAGTCGCACAGTCACTGTCAGGCCGGAGACATGCGTCGCCAACATTGCTCCGAGTCCGCTTGGCTGCCTGCGCTGCTCTGCTCTGCCGCGGTTGCTGTGGGCGGCGCGCGTCGGATCGCGATTGGTGAGCGCGCGCGCCGTCTGTGCCTCCCACCGCGACTCGCGCTCCGTCATCGAACATGCGCGTGCCAAAGCTTGATGCGCGCCGGTCTGTCGCCCGCCACAAAAGTCAGAGTCTCCAAGAAGAAGCTCGCAGGCTCCCGCGAGACGAGCGACAACGGCTCGGTAAGCCTGGCAGAGGCACGCTGAAGATGGTGGGCCGGGATCCGGATCCTTCGTTCAAACTAAGCACCCGTCCGCTAGCACCCAAGAGGGTAGCGGGTGTTGGTTCACAGGTGTACCTTTATCACAGCCCGCCGACCGCAGCACGCGAAGCTGCTAAAACGATCAGACCTTCTAACGCAGGCCCTAGCACTATGCTTCAGGGCGTCTGCTCTTGTGTACATCACTTCCACGAGACCCCAGCACGACGCCGTGACCTTAAAAGTAGAACTTCCTTCCGGTTGGCCTACCCATTTGTTCCATAGTTGACTCTCATGACCATGGACTCACCATCTCTCCAGTCAACCTGTATCAATCCTAACAGGATCCGATCTCAATCATCCTTCTCGACCACCTCATCCATCAACGCTCGCGGCGCCATTCAGAAGCGCTCTTCCCACGCGGATCGATCCCGAGCCATCTCAGTGTCGCAAGCCGAGAAGCTCCTCCAGTACGCCGCAGAACAATCCGGTCAGGCTGATCTCGAGCATCCCATTCCAACATCCACTGCACTCGGCGGTATCCAGTGGCTCACTCCTCAGCACTCGCCGCAACCTCACAGCTTTACGGCCGAACCCTCCCTGGAACCCTTTCCGCAGTGGACGGCACCTACCCCACCGCGCTCGGAATCATCGTTCCCAACAGTATCAATCGACTGCAACGACGAGCCCGTCACCACTGGGATCAGCGTCGCTCCGGACTTCGCATTCGAGCAGCCATCTGTGTCTGCGGAGATGAGGTTAGTGTTCTACATCCACCCTGACTGATGGCCGACTCAGCTGATCATTGCGTAGCTCGTTAGGCTTCCTGCTTCCCACGACCTACGGCAGCTCCCCTTACGATTCCGACTCAAACTGTACGTTCCTTCCTTTCACTCGTAGACCTGCCACTAACGAATTACAGCTTACGCCATGGATCAAAACTACATTCCGCCGATGCGCGTCACGCAGCCAACTGCGACCAGCGGCGCGAGCGCATATGCCACCACAGCGTCATCATCCAATCCTTCGCTCTACTCGAGCAGGATGGCAGACACATCGAGCGCGCGCAGGTACTCCGAAATGCCGGCCACGACTTCCGCGAGCTCAGCCTATGGCGACTACCGCCGCGTGAGCACCCCCTACGAGGCAAACTACTCGATGGGTCCCAGCCAGACGATTCCCTCAATCAGCGGTCTCACCCAAAGTCCGCTACCGTCACCTCACCTTGGCTCTTCAGGAGTGTCGCAATACAACAGGTCAGTCGATCCCCATTACCAGACTCGAAACTCCATCACTGACTGGGGCATTAGATCGCCCAACATCTATGAGTCGAACCCGTACGGACAGGCGTACACTACCGCGCCGCCTCCACCACAGGTTTACGGCAGCAACCAGTATGCGCCGCCACCATTCGTGGGCAGTAGCGTCAACGAGAATCTCCCGAAGCCGGTTGGCGGCGACTCGTCGATACGAGTGCTCAACCAGCGACCCAAGCCTCAATGCTGGGAGCATGGCTGCAATGGACGTCAATTCTCCACCTTCAGCAACCTCCTGCGACATCAACGAGAGAAGTCCGGTACATCTGCGAAGTCGTATTGCCCGAAGTGCGGTGCAGAATTCACGCGCACAACTGCGCGGAACGGGCATCTGGCACACGACAAATGCACAAAACAGCGACGGCCTTCGGATGTGAAATGATACGAGACTTGGTTTGGGGCATCACAGAGACGATCATGACCATCGTCAAGACATCAGGAGGTCAACAGGTAGCATTTTCAGAGCGCCGTTTAGAAGTTTTTACGACCAATACCCACAACTCGATTCTCTACTATTCAACATCAAACTCATTTGCATAAAAAGTTTCACAAACCTGTTGTCACAAAGTACTCCCCGTACCAAGCAGCGAAGTTCTCCGCGAGGTGCACATGTGAGGCACAGCCGTTTCGGCACCGAGTGATGTCTCGAACCAAGGACAAGGGTTTGGCAGAACCTCGAAACTCAGTTTGAGAGCTCGCCTAACTGCTCTTGCCCGCGCCACCGTGCTCAGTTTGCGACTGAGGGCTCACTGAAGATCGCTACTGCATCGGATCTGATAATGAAGGACACACGCTTACGGAGCAGCACTGCTACAGTGTGATCCAACATGGCCCTCCGGTCGACGAATGCGACCTAGGGCGGCAGGGAAGTGAGCGCGCGTGCATGCCACTCTCACCGGTGCACTGACTTTCCCTACCTGCTGAGTCAGAATCTAAGGCTCAGCGAGCAGCGCCTGTGCCAGAGTGGAGTCTGCGCGACACCCTGGTCTTTGCGCTTTCGGTTAACGCATTGGCGCCGCGCGTGGCACATGCCGCCGATGCGGCGTGCACATGGACCCCACAAGGTTGAAGGCGTGTCTTTCGGGCACGACGATTGGTGCTATGCGCACTCGCATTCGGAGTTGCTTTGCCCGTCCGGACGATCAGCTTTTTGCGACTTGCACGTTCTGGGACTTTTTTGCGAGGTGTCGATGATCAGGCCCCCCACAGTCGACGCAAAGGTGTGCGGACGAAATGATGCTCGCGGACGTGACAGCCCGGTTCTGCGCGATCTCATCACGAGTCGCCTACGGTATGTACTCAGGAGGCACAGAGGCGCGGAATGCGGTCATCACGGTCTCGCGCGTACCGTGTCTGCTTATTGCTCCTGCTGTCGAGCGCTGTGCTCGTCCATCTCCAAACCTCCGCTGCGCCTCTGCTGCTGCTTCTCCAGATCTGCAGGATGGATGTTGTGTACATGCGGCAGGATTCACAGAATCCAGCAACGCATGGTCGCCATGTGCTTAAAAACAGCAGCAAGGAGGAGCGCGAAGGAGCCACGATGTGCCGTGCCTGTTTCCGCTGTGTCGGCTCATGCGTTCCATGATGTGGCGCGCGCTGGTGGCCTTGTCCCATAGCTCCTCCAGCCTCCAGCCTGGCGCGATCTCGCTTCAGCACTCATCCCAGCTCGCCTTGCGTGCTCCGTCACTAGAGCCCACTCTCCGACGGTCGGGTTCACGGGTTGGATGCCTGCCATGGGGTGACGAGCGCAGCATGTGTCTAGAATCGGGCAGGGGAGGAAACGAGCTGCTTGGCACATTGCAATCGGTGGTCAAAGAAATCCACACCGGATGGAATGCCGCCGTGTCCGTCTCTCCACCGGTGTACGGCCAGAGCGATGGTTAGTCCTGTATCTGAACGAAAGAAGCGTCGCCGCCTGTCTCGTGTCGTAAGGCCACCCATGGGACCTGGTGGTCGCGGCTTGGCACTTTTAGTCGCCGTGCACGTGAAGCGGGCGCGCGATGACTCCCGCGGCGTCGGCGGGACCTCGCAAGGGTTGAACGTCACTTCGACTTCCTGGCGATGACAAACAACCAGCACTGCAACAGCACGTCTACCATCATGATTGCCTTCCAGTGGTCTTGAGTTGCTCCCACAGCAAGCGCATACCTCAGCAAACTCTCACATCGCCCAAACCGAGCTCATCACCATGTCGAAATCGATGACCTTCCTGTTCAGAACTCACCGAACGCACACCAATACACGATCGTTAGCGGAGCAAATACGGCTAAGCGAACTGCGGCGTAATCCATATCGATGAGGCGCTCGACCAATACAGTGTGATATCGAACTTGAAGATCGCGAATGCAAAGTAGCAGAAGCATCTCTGTCGGGTTATTCAGGGCACCACACATCACAACCAGTAGTTGAGCCGCCCTGCGCGTCAGCACCACTGCTGGGTCAACATGGCGCACGCGTCTGCGTCCATATTCACTTGGGAGCCAGACACTCCTCGGGTCTCTTCGCCGTGGCTGAAAGCTGCGGACGATAGGTCCAGCCCCGCACCTGAAGGGGACAGCGACAGCAATGGCCAGCTGGGCGTGGCAGCCAAAAGCTTGCGTGAAGCTGCAGATAATGGCCAAAAAGTGACACGACTCCATGCCGAGCCGCAAAATGGTCCTGTGGAATACAAGCTCCATCTGCTCCTGCGGCCGAGGCGCAAGTTCCGATCTACCAGTACCGGTATATATGTGCCCGGCTCCAAGCATGCAATGGCTGAAGATAAACCGCCGAAAGTGAAAGCGTCTGCAGAATTCGTTGCGGACTCCAGTGTCAGTTCTGGGAACAACACCTCTCCACAATCTACCCAGCAATTTCGCCAGCACAGGTTGCAGCAATTGACGACACAACTCATGTGGCGCCTGCAGCAGTCTTCTCCGCATCACACATCTTCTGCTGACAACATTATCATGCCCACGTTGCCAGAAGCGCTGCCAGAGCTGCAGGTACCTCAGCAAATGAGCAAGCTATTGCACGGACTTGAAGAGAGCCAAGGCGCGCTGTACGAAATTGGCGTATCCGATGATGGCACCCTCATAGGTCTGGCCGAAGATGAATTGCAAGAAAGTTTGAACAATTTGCGAGCGATGGCTGCATGCCTAGGCTGCGCAGTCGAGGTGTTACGTGAAGAGACTGTGGGAGAGTGCGAGTGGCTGGAAGATACTGTCATTGCCAACCAAGAGCGGAAGATGCGACATTCAGGGAGACTTGTTGTGGCCGAAGCGTTGGTGCGACCATTCTTGCACTCTTCCAGCCCAACGTTGCCAGGTCAAGAGGGGGCTCATAATGAACCATCACTCACCGCATTGCCTTCTTCTGCAGATCTTGCCCCCACTAGCACTGAACAATTGCGAATCACACTTACGGGGCCAACTCGGTCTGGCAAGTCCTCGTTACTGGGCACGCTGACGACCTCTACCTTGGACAATGGTCTTGGGGGAAGTCGACTAAGTATGCTTCGTCATCGTCATGAACGGAGCTCCGGCGTCACAAGCTCGGTCACACAAGAGTTGCTGGGATATCGAGAAGGAGTAAACGGAAATGTGGAGGTCGTAAATTATGCTACCGAAAACGTCTTGACTTGGATCGACATGCACCTTGCCTCTGCTGGTAATCGCTTGATCCTTGTCTCGGATTCTGCTGGCCACCCGCGGTACCGCCGAACAACAATTCGTGGCCTCGTCGGTTGGTCGCCTCATTGGACTTTGCTGTGCGTCTCTGCGAACGATGAAGACAGCGCTGCGAGCGCGAGCGATGCCCCACCACTGTCACAACAGGCGGCCATACCCACTGCCATGGATCTGGCGACCGCTCAGCTGAATTTGTGCCTGCGTTTGCGACTGCCATTGATCGTCGTCATCACCAAGCTCGATCTCGCTTCCAAGTCAGGGCTCCGACTCGTACTGACAAAGATATTGGATGTGCTGAAGGCCGCCGGCCGAAAACCTGCCGTCATGCCCAGTAAAGGCAATATCACAGAGGCTAGTGATTTGCAGACTGTCGAGCCCGGGCTTCTGGAGTCTGCATACAACACTGCCCTACCTCTGCCCAACGACGTCCGGGGATCGGTCCCAATCGTTCTGACAAGTGCAGTAGACGGCACAGGCATCAGTAATTTGCATGCTTTATTGCACGAGTTGCCGAGCCCTGAGCCACTACTAGAAACCGGACCAGATGCGGCGTCAGCCATCTTTGACATCGAAGATGTCTACAGCAAGCCGGCCGAAGTTGCGGGCGTGATTGTGTCTGGCCGCATACGCTCGGGTCAACTATCAGTTGGGGATGTAGCGGTTGTCGGTCCCTTCTCTGGCCATGAACTACATGAGGACTCTGAGGATTCGGATGAGCGTCCGTTGCGCAAATCCACATCTTCCAGCCTGCCCACATCCCGATCGTTCCCAGGAGCGCTCCGGAACTCGCACTTCACGCCGCCACTATATCAACTGCCCAATCAGGAATGGCGGCGGGTCAAAGTGACCAGCATCAGGAACCTCAGACTACCCGTGCACTCGCTACACGCTGATCAGGTTGGCACTATCGCGGTCACTCTCGACGATACGTCTATCAAGACTGCTCAACTGCTACGGATACGAAAAGGCATGGTACTTTCGGCGATCCAGCCCCTTGCGGCACGTAGCTTCACAGCCCGTTTCGCGAGGGAAGATCTGGAGCATCTTGCAGTTGGCAATCACGTCGTCGTCTACATTTCGAGCGTCCGAGCTTCTGCAAAAGTCGTCACTGCTCGAGCGCCCGATTCCCCGGAAGAGCGCCTTTCGGAGCCGAACAATGGCGCTGAGGACCCTTTCGGTTTTGATGACTTGGAGGAGAGCATCGATGCGCCGCAAAACAAGAACTTGGCTGGACACATTACTGCATCCGAGCTTCTAGTGACTTTGAGCTTCGACACTGCAAAGGAGTATGTTGTTGTCGGAGACCGAGTGCTCGTCATGCCAAGCGGTGGTGCTCCGTTGTACTCTGGCAACGAAAGAGGTGAAAAAGGTGTCGCCGGGCTCGAAGGCTTTGTAGGGCTCATTACAGAGGTGAGGAATTGAGCCGCGAGAATTCTTGTACTTGGAAACAGCATATTTGTGCATTTGCATGTTCATATTTCAACTGATCATTCCACATGGCTGCCACGTTGGGATCATCACGTGTCATTGCCCACCTTCCATCGACTGCAAGTTTGCGCAAAGACATCTCACCGCTGGCGACCGAGCGATCATCCCATCAATCATTTCATCTGCAAGTCAGTCACATCGCCTGATCCATTGTCATGACCATGCAATACCTCTCACACAACTGTTCCCACCACAAATACCCAATCCGGACATTCCGATCAACACTTCAGACAGAGTTCACTTCCAAAAACAGGCGACTTGGCACCCCTTCATCGTTCGTGAGGCGAAATAGAGTTCCCTTGATCAGCGTTCTCTGGCCCATGATGATCTTTTCCTTGCTTGCTTGCCTTTGCTCCACTGGACATGACTGTTTGCCCGCTTTGTGTACTTTGTATGGGCGGCCTCCCTCGCCCCGCGCGGTAAACTGACTTTACGCTTGAAGAGTTAGTTTACCGCCAGACACTGCATGGCGGAGAGTTTGGGACTTGTGGAAAGGCTGTGCTGTGGCAGCTGTGCTGTGCCACTTCATGTGCTGTGCTGCGCTTTGCTGCGCTGTTTGTTGGTCTTTTGCTGCTTTGGAGAGAGAGGGGGTTGGTGGCGAGGGGTTGTCATGTTAACTGGTGGTTGGTGGGTTGAGAATCGCAAGCGCTGATGTTGTCGTTACGCTTGCTGTTGGTCATCGTAGAGCGACCGCACGATGGCTAGACGGGTCGCGCAATATGTGAGGCCTGAGGGTCTCTTTGATGACCGGGCAATGGCATGTTCTCCATGATGCCAATGGTACGTAGATTGCCCTATTACTAGTTCACTGCTAGTATCTAGTGGCCCTGAAGAGGCGCTCTACCGCGTGAAAGTCTGGTTAATCATCCTTCATGGTTCGGAGCATTGTATATTCCTAGCCGTGATCCGTAGTGCTAGCCGTCTTACGGTCTTGGAGGCACTATAGCATACTTTCAAGTGTAAGTTTCAAGTGGCGCGATTGTCTGCTACGAAGATTTGGCTAGCGTACCTGGAGGTGGCGTGTGGCATGTGGTAGGAGCCTAGGGGGATGTTTGTTGCTCCTGGTTCCTTCGTGCTGTCTAGTGCCCTATTGGGGTTAGAGTGTAAAAGGGTGTGCTGGTTATCATGTGAGTTTGTTGGTTGGAGGTTCGTCATTCATGGTTTTCTGGAGAGTTATAGATGTTGGTGGTTGTGGTTCGGAAGAGCGCCATTGGTTCAAAGTTGCACTTTTTGTATGTGTATAGGGCTTTTTTCGAGGTTGTGATAGGGCAACACGCTCGTCATTGTTTAGATCAGAGTGATGCTGAAGTGTCGACGCGCATCGGAATGAAAATAGCATGTGATCGATTTGTTGCGCGCTTTGCACTTTCTATAGTGGCATCGTCCTAATGAAGGCTTGGGCTTGTATGGAGCTTCGAAATATCGTCTTGTTTGTCAAGGCTCGTGTGTTGAGTACCTCGCATAGTTCGCTTCTGCATATTTCGCGGCTGCCGAGTTGCTAGCTTCATAAGTCGCAGGAATGGCTTATGTCGTCAAGTATTGTCAGAAGCAACCTACCCATTGAGTGACTTGGCAACTCAATCAAGCTTCATTCCCTCAAAACACCATACTGCTCCTTCACAGCCTCAAGCTCTTGCTCAATAGCCTCAATATCCGGCTTCAGCTTTTGCAGCGCATCACTGATCGCCGCACGAGCTGTCGCCTCCCCGGTGCTTCTTACCAGCCCCTGAACGGAACGCTCCAGATGCTGTGCCATGTCCTCCAAGATGGCCTCGATGTCCTGGTGCAGCTGCTTCGCGACAGCAGTGATAGCCTCACTGAGTTCGGTCTGTAAGGAAGTAGTGACAGCTGCAAAAGGACTGTTGAAGGCGCCGTACTGAGGGGGTCTGCCGTAGAGCCAGTCCTCCAAAGTATTGAGCATGCGTTCAGTGCAGTCCTTACCTCTGAAGCCTTTGCACACTTCGTACATGCCACGCATAGCTTGAGTGAAATAGCCTGTTGGCACATCTCGACTAGTGTCCATCTTGACGTTCTTCATCTTCTTGTCGAAGTCCTCCATGCGAGTATCGAAGGCGGTGCGAGTGCGGTTGCAGCATGTTGCCACGAATCCATTGAGTGGCTGCATAGCCACTGGAGTTCCTGCTGTCGAGCCTATCGTCTGCGTTAGCATGGACTGGGAAAGACAGGGCACATCACTTACTGCTGATCTGTACTGGGATATCTTCAACAGCCTTGATCACTTTGCTTACTCCGCCGCGCAGCGCGTCGATCAGCTGCAATAGGAGGGCGCGCCAAGCGACCTCAGCAGTTTCGACTTGCTTGGAGATGAAACGCTCGTTCCAGACATCGATTTTCTTGTGGGTAGAATGATTCCCTTCCTGTATGAAGAAGGCTCTGACAGTAGAATGATGCCAACCTTCTTTGATGGTGTTTTTGTGTGCCACGGCCGCAGACTCGTACTTGGAGCGATTCTTGATCATAGGCTGTATGAGACTGATATCACACTTCTCCGCTGAGGTTTCCGGAAACTCTTCCATGAAAGTATTAAGCAGAGCAAGGGGCTGTTGCGCGATCTTCATCACATCGACATTCTGCTGTGTCGGAGCGGCATCGGCCCAAAGCATCGCACCTTTGAGAAGCGTGAGGATTTTGTTGACGTATTCCTCTGTGCTGTTGAACTCTCTGGCAGAAGCCGTGCGCAACGCATGCTTGCGGAGCGCCGGAATGCCTGTGCTCTCCACACTCATCAACCGTGCATCGCCGGATGGTACGCCCTTGTGTGTGCGGTAATGCGTGTTCGAGATGCAGAAGACTGACAGCTCGGCTCCGAGCGCAAAATGCTTCTTCTTATCTTGCTTCAAGCGCGTGATGATATGGCTGTTGCGTACATCAACGAGCCCATCCATCTGCAAATTCTTGGTCTCTTGAAGCTGAGTAGACAGCTCATCAGCGCGAGTGTACAGTGCTGCCGTCTTCGTGGCAGACATGGTACGTTGCCGCTTGCGACCTGTGTTAGCATTGATCTTCTTCTCAACTGCAGAGAGCTTTTGAGACAATGCTTTGATCTGCGCCGACTGTGCCCAGTACTCGCCAACACTCTGCTTCTTCTCCTGCATAGCCTTCGCAAGAGCATCGTCGACATTACTATCAGATCGCGTAGCTATGACAGCAGCATTGGAGCCAAAGCGATCTGCGTAAGTCGAAAGGACACGATCAAGCTGAGCGTCTGAAAGTGGGCGCTCGATGCTTGTTACAGTCCAAAGGGCATCGCTATCCCGGATATACTTATGTGCGAACTCTGCCCGAACACGATTCGTATCGAATGTGCCAGGAAGATCCAGGAAGTCGGTGTACATCAAGATGCGCGAGCCGTGAATGCCTTTTCGCACGTGTTCGATGAGAGGCCATAGCGCCGGTTCATCGAATGTGCCGCTCTCAAAAGTGTGAGGTTCCAGATCATCATTGAGTTCTTTTGCAGTGTCCGCATCGAAGCGCAAGGCTGGCTGCGTCCCAGACAAGTCTGCTTTCTCCAGCAATTCCCGACACCAACCTTCCAGGTTTCCAACCAGCTGTGGAGGGTCGTCTTTCCGAGTGAAGACGTGAGAGCGGATGCTGCCTGGCGAATCGAACTCGAATTTGTCGCAGAATAGTGCACGAAGAATCTTCAGAGCAGTCTCATGCCGCAGCCGGTAGTCGTGCTGTTGCTCATCCGACCAGGTCTCGTCCTTCTCGAACTCATATATGATATAGTTCTTCACGTGCTCGAGCAAGAATGCGCGGCGTGCCTCCTCGCCGAAGATGCGAATTTCTGCGGCGTATTTCTTCTCTTGGTTGCTTAGAGTAGCTGTGATCAATGTGGGTACACACGTGCAACTCTCCCCAGTCGCGGCAGCCTTACTAGCATCCAGATCGTCAATAAATGAGTTTGTCGTTGAGCTCTTGCCACTACCCGTGTGGCCAAGCAGCATAATGACTTGCTTGTTGGTCGTGGGCTTCACTTTTGCTTCAAGCGCTTTAGCAAGCATGGTTGCAACTTCTTCATATGAGTAGACGTAGGGCTGCAAAAGCTGCGCAAAGCGTTCCACCAGGTCTTGCACGCCGCTCACGGCTTCTGCGGTCCTCGGACTGTATGCTGCGACGTCAGGGAAAGTTTCCTGTTCTTGTGAGTAAACCTCTTCAGGCCCAACTTCATCTGCCTCCTCATCTGCCTCCTCATCTTCGTCCTCGTCGTCGTCTTCCTCGTCGTCGTCATGCTCATCATCTCTGTTCTCTACAACATCGTCCATATCATCGGGATCGCCGACTTCAATAGGACCGTCGGCGCGGCCTGTGAAAGCAGTAGCGACTGCACGTCGCTCCGGCGCTGGCGTTGGGGTCTGGCCAGTCACGAACAGTGTAGTACCTGGTGTGCTGTATGCCGTGTCTGTGCTGCGCTTGCGCTTGTGAGATCCAAAGGGCCAGAGGGGTTCCTCGAATGGCGCCATTGTCACCAATAACCGCTATGAGGCACGTATGTCTTGTCAATTGTCTTTGCGGTATCTTGGACAAAGTTGTTGAATAGTTTGAATGAATGCTTCTTGTTGTTGGTGTCGGTGTGTAGTTCAAAAAGCTTCCAAGAGGTGGAGGCGTTTTGAGGTAGTAGTTGGCAAAGCGAGGCAGCAGTCAAGTGAAATGCAATGCAAACGGAGACATTGCATGTGCAAAGCTCGGCGCCTGGAATGGTGCACGTAGGTGAGCTAAGTGAGGCCGAGCAGAAAGCTCACCTAACTCACCTAGAAGACTTCGTCAGCTCCACCATGCACAATCGAAAGCCATAAGACTTGTTCCAACGCCGTATAGTACACCGTGCTCGCAATGGTCCAGTGAGTCGCACCATATCGAGAGCCAGTAGTGTATTCTCTGTCTCCTATGGCTCGGTAGGTAGCCCTGGCCAAGGAACGAGCATCCGAGCTATCACTCGCAATCACTTGTTCGAGCTCTGCCAGCAACACCTTCACTTTCATTGCGGCATATGTAGCTGTGACACGAGCGTGCACCTAAGTAGCCACGTGATCGACCCAATGCAAATCAGCAAATTCAAGTGAAAGCTCTTTGCTGAGGCTGCTGTGAGGCTCGGTTAGTCTGCGACGTCGATCATAGGTGAGAGTAGGAGCACTGACCTGAGGAGCAATGGCTCCTCGAGGAGGGCAACTTTCGAGCACTGAGGTTGAATGGAGGATAGGAAAGGGGGCTGGTGGCACATGTAGTACATTGCACTATGATACACATACAGCGTCATGAACTGCATTCTATGCTATCCCGTAGAACAGAACACTCTCCTCTTTCTCCTTCACCCTGTTCATGCCAGCGGTCATTCATCGTGGTCCAGCATATACGGTATGCTTTACTTGTAGAAGTCAAACTTGTCTGCCTCGCTCGTACCCTTGACCTGGCTTGTGTACGCGTCCTCCAAATCCTGCTGAATAATGTTGTATCTGTTCTTCCTCACAGCCCTCAATCCCGCCTCTTGCATCACTGCCGCGATGATAGCTCCAGACAATGGGTCGTTGCGGACGATCAGGGAATCGAGGTCGACTTCAGGTGACAAGCTCATCTTCGAAGCGATGGTAGAGAAGATCAAGCGACGCTCTCGGCGGTCACGCAGCGAAGGGAATTCGATCTTTCGGTCGAGACGTCCAGGGCGTAGCAGAGCAGGATCTAGTGTGTCGGCACGGTTGGTTGCCATGATGACTTTGACGTTTGAAGTCTGGTCGAAGCCGTCCATTTGATTGAGCAGTTCGAGCAGGATACGCTGCACTTCTCTGTCGGCTCCGGTTTGCGCGTCGAAACGTTTCGTGGCGATAGCGTCAATTTCGTCGATGAAGATGATGGCAGGGCTGTTCTCTCGTGCCATTCGGAATACATCACGCACCATGCGCGGGCCTTCTCCGAGGTACTTCTGCACGAACTCCGAACCGACAACGCGAATGAAGGACGCGGTAGTGCTATTCGCGACGGCCTTGACCAACATTGTCTTTCCTGTTCCAGGAGGCCCGTAAAGCAAGACACCACGCGGCGGGTCGATACCGATCTGCTTGTACAGGTCGAACTGTGTCAGCGGCAGCTCGACAGCTTCCCGAATCTCCTGCTTCTGCATGTCCAATCCACCAACTTCGGCATATGTGACGTCGGGCTTCTCGTCAGCCCCCAACATGGCGATACTGCTGTCAGCCTCGGGCGGCAAGATATCGACCAAGCTGTTGGAGTGTCGATGCAACGCCACGCTCGAACTAGGCTTGAGCAGCTCACGGTCCAGTGTGCTCAGTATCCGCACGACATAGTTGCTTCCTGTCGATGACTGTACGATTCCCGTGTTCTGATCGATGGCCTCCATGAACTGTCCGATGACCAGCGGCACACTTTGTATCCGCTTGATCTCCTCCTGTGCGCGTACTAACTCCCGCTTCAGACTCCGCTGCTCATCCTTGATGTACTCCTCCTGCAACTTGATGTATTCGAGTTGGCGCTGCAGCTTCTTGTAGGTCGCATATTGGTCGTCGGAATCTGTCAAGCCCTCGATGGTGTCGATGTTGGTGATGGCGGAGCTCGAGATCTGGTTGAGGAGATGCGGCGCGGTCGGCGCTTTGCTCACGTCGGCGGACGCCATGCTGGTACTGGGCGTTGATGTGGCTTTGCTGTTTCTGTGTGTAGTCGGAGATGGAGGAGTGGAAGGCGGTGTTTGTGGTGGTGATGATGATGGATGTGATGCGTTCCAGCTGCAGCTTGTCGGAGAAGGCGACAGCGCTGCCGACGCGCTGGAGCACTGACACGTGAATGGTCTTGGCATTATCATGGTCACCACCTAATCAATCAAACATGCAGCTTGCTAGCTGAAATTGTAGTGAATGATGGTATATTAAGCGAGAGATACGGAGCTGCAGATTTGAGAATCTCGAATCTCGAACGGCATCATCGAATACCGAAAGAATATCAGAGTCACCTACAGCAGCCTCCTGAGACACGGAAAGATAGACCAGCCCAGGCCATATTTACATCCATTCCCCAATGACTGTCCTCTGAGCCAAGTACACTTCGAGCATCGCGGCAGTGATCCACAGGGCAAGCTGCCCCTTCACCACTGTTCCCTTCCCTACCACTTCCGCTCAATGGCAAAACATGAGAGACCACTGCGCAGCATATATAATCTTCATACAATTTTGCCCGCGTGACATTCGTCCAGGCGAGGTGGCTGAGTGCGTAAGTCGTCAGACAAACTGGCGCTGAACGTCTTCACAAAATGGAATTCGGATGCCTACGCTCTCCAGAGGCTGTCCCTGGTTCGGCATTGGCATGAGCTTGCTTGCGTGGGCGGATCTTTTGATTCATGCGTCGCGGTATAAGATCTTGAACGTCTTAGACGTAAGCAGAGGTGGAATGTGTTCTAAGGATATCATAATTCTTTTGCTCCGGAAGGGCGTCTTCTACGATTTATCGCTTTCCGCTATTGGTAGTTCGACGGGAAGTCAATGCTTCAATTGACATATACATCAGCTCTGTGGACCATTAGCACAGCCCTCTCGGATTCAGGTTCTATCGTCAGTTCGGAGGGAGGGTGTGACCAGATTTCGAACACCCGGCCCACATGCGAGGAAAAACGTTTCATAACGGCCGTTGGCAAAACCGTTCTCGAGAGCTACAGTATGGAGATTCGGACTCTGCTATAGCAAAGACCGCAGCATGCATTTTGAAGAAGGTCGTGCTGAAAAGAGACAACTCTGTACGGTGCGCTGCAATATATCTGAAATGCAAGAAATCTTCAATGTGGTTGTCGAGTCAACGTTCGGATGAGGATGGAAGTCGTTGCAGGCACAAGTCGGAAGGGACAAAATTAGCAGGGGTCCGCGCTCTCGCGTCCCGCCACACATCCAGCCACGCGCGAACCGAGTCGACGTGCACAATTCCACGTCACGCAAACTCACTCGTTGGGCTCCCTCTCTCACGCACACCTGCAAACTGCACGTCGCGCACATTTCTCCGCCGTACACTTCACCGACACCGCTTTTCGCATTCTTCTTCCGTTGTCTTATATTGCCATTCCACCTTCAGCTCTTTCCAAGACGACGCGGCGCCGCCCCACCTCCAAAGCTACCCAATTGGCCGTATGAGATACCACGACTGGAACAAGCCCCTCGGAGCAGCATAGGCAGAGACAGCGACGCTGTCTTCCTCACCGCCAGGGCGAGCGCGAGTGGAGGACCAAGAGCGCTGAAATCAGTCTCCCCGGCGCAAAGCGACTCGACGACCCCAGCCACGAGCAACGAGCCGAGGAAGGGCAACATCACGCACCATGGCACGATCAGACATGACCCGAGAAAGGGTGATTGTGCGACAATCATACTACTGGCCAGACTGGCAGCTCAATGTCTGGATCATCATCATGCTGGCCACCGGCGGCACACTGGTCGGAGTCTTCGCCAACTTTGTGGTGATACAAAATTCACTGGGAGGATTGGGAATACCATGGTGAGTCTGACGCGCGAGCATGCGAGCGATGCATTCTTTGAACGTCTGTGTGGTCGCTGAGCATTTGCACCCTCATGCTTGCAGGCCTTTGAGTAGAGATTGGTGCTACATCCCCATTTCACCTGTTCCAGCCTCCACAATTACATTCAGCACACATGCTAACCTTTACATCTTCTGTAGGATAATGCCATTTGGCATCACAGTCGGTGCTCTTACGCTCGCCTTCATCATCCTCATGCTCATTCTCATCGTACAACGGCGACTTCTACCCGGTGTTCTCATTATCGGCGCGTTCATTCTTCTCGTCCTCTACAT
This sequence comes from Cercospora berteroae, assembly GCA_002933655.1. Taxonomy (NCBI): domain Eukaryota; kingdom Fungi; phylum Ascomycota; class Dothideomycetes; order Mycosphaerellales; family Mycosphaerellaceae; genus Cercospora; species Cercospora berteroae. Next base: position 129,260 of record PNEN01000562.1, on the reverse strand, counting down.
CACCGGCCTGATCGAGACCGCAATTCAACTGTTCGGCCCATCCGGAGACATCAACTCTAAGTGCGGCACATATGTCACAGGGCAGAATCCGAACGATCTATCGGTCAACACCCTAGCATGGCTCCAACAAAATAGCATATGTCAGAGCTGGAGCGCAGTGTTCGCATTTTGGATAATAGGCGCCGTCTTTCTGGTGTACTTGATTGTGCTGGCCAGTATGGTGGCACAAGGAGGAAGAGAGGATAATTATTAATGTGTGTAATGCATGGGCACGAAAATGAAGGTCAGATCGAATGATTGGGCAGGCAATGAGCATTTGGACAACGAGAAAGAGATGTGTACACGAGTGGAGGGCTGGGAAGGCATGGTTTTATGGCGAGGCGTTCACTGGCGGATCAATACCCTGGAGCATCGAAGCTTCTCATTTTGAGCAGGAAATATTTGCACAGTATCCAATATATGGCACCTGTTCCCCGCAGTCCGACTGCTTTGGCGGCAAGCAGGTGAGTACTCGTCCGTGGAACCATGCGTATTAATTACGCAGCAGGATCGGGCTTTTACGCAAAATTTCGCAAAGGCAGGCTGAAAAGGTTCAATCGACACGAGCTTCATTCAGCCGACGGACGAAGGGATAGCTCGCATCGATGCTTCCGACGAGAAGTAGTTGCTTGATAGCGTCTGGGTGTGGCTAGATTCCCAACGCAGCGACACTTTACAAAACACATTTAGCCTGCGATATTGGCTTGTGGTTGATGGCTGATCGTTGCAGTCACATGCAGGTCAAGCTCGGACTGCGAATCTGCTCCAGACAGGTGCCGAATTTGTGGAGAGACTGAGTACTTTTGCCTCCTCAGCAGCTGAGCCGAGTGATCGAGTTGGCATCTTGGCAGACGGACTTCTCCTAGGCTGCATTCCCCTCTCCACTCGATCAATTCGCGAGCAAGCGGCATACCAACAAGTGTTAAGCGCTATCAGAATATTGGCGGGCTTCTGCATGATCATGGAAGGATCTACCTGCAGAGACTAGGCTCCTTGCTGCCACAGCACCGGCAATGCACTATCGCTTCAAAGAATACATGTCAGGTACCAATAGCTACTCCCAGCAACGTCTTCGCGGCTAAATTCACAAGTGCGTGCCGATCCTCCTGCACCTAACCCAACTTCGACTTCACAAATTGCAGCGCCTGCTGTCCATACACTTGTCCGTAAGCCTGGTGCGTGGCTGCATTGTTGCCGTTGCAGCAGTAAGGATCTGGAGCGTCGCAGTACGATCGGAGCTTGGACTGAAACGCTGGGCAGGAGAAGCCCTGAGTTCTTGGGTCGAACTGCAGGCACATTGGTCACCGACTGATACTCGCAGAATAACAAGAATGGGAATTACATACGCCTTGCGCTGAGCAGGTTCCGACTCTGAATGAACTCTACGCTGGTGAGTTTCGAGGGTTTCCTGCCCAGATCACAGCCTTGATTGCGTTGGCAGCTGCAGAAGTCGCCAAGACTTTGGTGTCTGTTATGCCTTGGTTCGGGTCACCACCGCCACAAAGGGCGTTGTCGCCAATTTGAGCGCCCTATTCGCGTCCGCTATCAGCTCGTGCTTCATCGAATACGCGATACGAGACAAAGCATACCTGCGAATATCCTACAACCACAAGCTTGGAGTTTGGACACCTGGAGTTGAAGCTGTTGATTTGATTCGCAATGTTTTGAGTACCCGCGCGTACAGAAGCGCCATACTGCGAGTCTCCAATAGCTGGATAGTTGATGGCTTCCGCCGTTGATCCAGGATATGCGCTCAAAATCAGGTTGACGAAGACGCCTGCGGTGCCATATCCGGCGGGAGCTGTAGTCTCTCTCGCACCAAAGATGTGGATCGCTGGGCAAGACTGCCTCTCTTCCAATGGCTTGGCAGTCGCGCTTGCAATGAGCGCTGCTGCGGCAAGTCTGGAGCTGAGATGCATGTTGCTGTTGAGTTCTGGATTCGATCAACGATGAGGTGAGTTCTGATACTTCATTCTGTTCGATCTCCTTCTGACTTTATACAACTTTCTTCATCTCTGAGGCTCGTACATGCCGTCATGCTCGGTCGGACGGCGCTGCTACACGTAACGTACAAAGCAATCTGCCTGAAACGGGCATCGGTTAAACTCCGCAGACATACATTCGCGTACCAAGCGAGAGCTGATGTATACACGTTTGAGCCACGTGCCAGCTGCCAACTGAACGAGATCAATATACAGCTACCATGGTCTGGGCTCATGAAGTGAGTCTCATGCTATTTAGCCTAAGTACCATAATTTACAATTGTCCACTAGGACAAAAGATCATCACTCTGCAGTCGAAGTCCGCGAGATGGTGTCGAACTACTCTGGAGTTTTTCCAACATCGGCTGGGTGGGTCATGTAGGGCTGAACGCTCATGCCCTCTTTCGTCGATACCGCCTCAGCTGAGTACTCTTGGCTTGTCTCAAGCAGAGCAGTTCAGCAATCAATGATCTTGTCGTTGTACTTCGACAGGCGTTCCTCACTCACTTGGCACATCCTCCTCCTACACGATCTTGGCCTCTTGGTATGGCTTGTTTGCTCCTCGTGAGCAAGAGGGAGGGCAATGCTTTAGCCAAAAATGCTGTTAACGCATGAAGCGCAAGAGATGCAAGACAAATGGTGGTATACAAGTCAGCTTCTCATACCAAGATGCTCGAAATCAATTTGCCTGAAACTCACTGCCAGAACCCCACACAATATTCACCAATATGGTGTCTTTGACCTCAAGCTTGTACGCTATTGCAGCAGCAGCGACTGCATACGCGACTCCAACTGCTCTCGATGTCCGCAACCCTGAGGGCACAGCGCTAGAAGCTCGTCAATCACAGTCTGGAACTGGCACGCACAATGGCTACTACTACTCCTTCTGGACCGATGGTGGTGGCCAGGTCAACTACCAGAACGGAGCTGGCGGCTCGTACACTGTTCAATGGACCAACGTTGGAAACTTTGTCGGTGGCAAGGGCTGGGCAACTGGTTCCGCAAGGTAAGCCAATACCCAAGGGCTCATCGAGCATGTACTGATCATACCTACAGGACGATCAACTATAGCGGCACTTTCAGCCCAAGTGGCAATGGCTACCTCGCCGTCTATGGCTGGACTCGCAACCCCTTGATTGAGGTACATCCCGCCACTCTCCTTCGATTCACCGCAGTGCCCTCACTAACGCTTTTCTACAGTACTACGTCGTCGAATCCTACGGCACCTACAACCCCAGCAGCGGAGCCCAATACAAAGAAACCGTGAACACCGACGGTGGCACGTACAACATCTACGTCTCGACTCGCACCAACGCCCCTTCGATCGACGGCATCCAGACCTTCCAGCAATACTGGTCTGTTCGCACGAGCAAGCGTGTCGGCGGAACTGTCAACATGGCCAACCACTTCAATGCTTGGGCTCAGTATGGTATGAGACTCGGTACTCACAACTACCAGATTGTGGCGACTGAGGGGCACCAGTCCAGTGGCAGAAGCAGTATCACGGTTTACTAGATGAGGGACCTGGAAAGGTTGAAGAGTGCCTCTGAGGGACAATGTTTCCACTTCGCGAGGAGTCTTGCTCTTGATGTGCTGCTCTCACGTGAGCTCGGCTGAGACTTTCGTTCGTTTCTTTTTGGTCGTTCATTTGCTGCGCAGCCCCAAAGCTCATTCATTTCGAGAATCGATGTCCAGCGAGCTGAGCCCTTCGTTCAAATTTTCCATGCTTTCTTTCTCTTTTGCCTCTTCATCTTCGTAGCTTAACAAGTTTTGCCGACTGGTCATGGGCTCCGCTCTCCACACCACGCCCTTTGTCTCCTCGATCTGGCGCAATACATGTCTGTTCATTTCCTCCAACACGCCCGAAAATGTCTTCCTCGTTTCCGGACTATACTCTGCCAAGTCTGGAACAGTCCATTGATCGTATAATCGTCCGTGGGTGTTCAAAACTTCGTAGCCTCCGTGATAATGCAGAAACAGGTAGCACAGATAGCAAAGATACTTGCTGGTGCCGATAATGCGCGCCTTCACGACCACCGTCTCCTCACGCTCTGTTGCCCGCCCCTTCGACCCAGTCCCAGCCAAAGCCCCTTCCACGACCAACTGCACCTCTGCATGCACATGACATTTCCCAGCCCAGGGCTCGTGCGTAATGTCTGTCGGCACGCTTGCATATGGCCTGACAAATTCCAGCTCAATCAAATTTAATGCCTCGTGATACTGCCCTCTCGCTACTCTCACCAAATCTCTCACAATCCTCCAATACGCCCCAACCTTCTCCACCTGCCTCAAAGTCTTCACCGCAGCCGCAACCTGCGCCGTTTTTCCCGCTTTTCCACTCTCTAACTTCTCCGCAAAAATCCTCATCTCTTGACTCTGACAAAACCTCCACGAATCTTTGACGAGCTCTTTCAATTTCTCTTCTGTCTCAGCTTCACTCGTTGTCTCGAATGTCTCGTAGATTTTCTGCAAACCTTCCAGACTTTCTATCACAGCTTTTCGTACTTTCCAATCTGCTTTCCTTGGAAACATATGCTGTACACGATGCACAACGTTCGCAAAATCTTGCCATAGAGGTTTCTTGTGTGTGCGGTCGAGATATGTCGGCTTGGTCCATTTGCGAGAACGTAAGCGGCCGAGAAGTTTTTGGCGATGGTGGGAAACGATGAGATCGAAGACCTTCTCGATTGCTTCATCGTGGTTCTTTTGGTCCAGAGAACTTGAGCTTTCCATTCTCATTCTAGAGGAGGCCATTCGACTCAATTTTTGCATCGCATCGATGATCTGTTGAAGCATATTCTTCACTTTGTCGTCTACAATGTCCATGCCAGCGATTTTGACGACAAGTAGAGCTGTAGTACTCTTCTGACTGGTATCATTGGAACCTGGCTTGAAGTTCGCTGATGTGCGAATATGTTGTTCGAGACAAACGGCTGCGACACTTTGAGCTCCTTCGCCCACAGCTGCGATATATGCCAGATCGTCTGCGACTTGCTTCTCAATGCGAAGTGGTATAGGGGGTCCCGGAGGAGCATGTTGGTCAAGTTTCTCTTCCATCTTCGCGGCCAGGACATCAATGGGGACTGCGTTCGTCTTTTTCTCAAGAGCGACCAGATTCTCTCGAAATACATCTTGTGGAATTGCGGACCAGATCGTGTTCGCGGGATCAGCAGTTTGTACAGGGCGTAGTACAGAAGTGTTTGATGTGGACATTGGCACAATAGTTATACATGTCCGTCGCGATGAAGCAAATGCGACTTTCGAGTTTTCGTTGATGTTCAGTTTCCGAATTGCGAGACAGAGGTGAAGTTATGAAGTTCAAATTTGACTCACTCAGTTCATCAAAATTTGGCAAGATTGATTGGCCGAAATAAATTACTCATGGCAAACAAATATAGAATCGAGAAAATAATTGTACAGAGTTCCACCCAGCATACAGAAGGAGCATGATGATCATGGGCTGAACAGTCCTTCGCCAGGTCCCCTCAGACAAAACTGAATCTACTACTGCCCTCCTTACTTCGAATCGGCAAGCCCAACAGACTTCCCCGCTTCTCCTTTTCCTTAGTGACCGGTCGTACAGTCCTGTCACTCGCCTCGCTCCTTCCACTTTTGCTGTGTTTGCTGGAAGAAGAGGAGTGATGGTGTCGGCGATGTCTTCTCCGCGGCTCACTCAAATCCACGCATGAAATGCTATCTTCTGGTAGCACAGTCTTGACATCTCCCATACCATCAGACTCTTCTGCCTCGAAGTTCTCCCAGCTCTGAAGGACCGAGTCACGCTCCTGTATGTAAGGCTTTGTAGGGACAGAAGGTGGCGAGCGGCGCGATCTGCGGCTAGATGAAACCGGCTCGGGCATGTCCTGGTTTCGGTCTGCCGTTTGTCTGCTTGACGAAGCGACCGACGGGGGAAGTGAGATGGCAGCAGGATGATAGCATGAGCTACCAGCTCTACTAATCTGAGAATACGCGTTGTTGCCAATCGGAGGTGGTGGTAGAGGGATTCCGCCCTGGCCAGACGTTCGTCGGAAGGGTTTTACGGTGCTGGCTGAGGATCTGCGACCAGCGTCACTCCCGCGATCCTTGTGCGTGCGAGAGGAGTATACATCGACGCCACTGTCATGACGCTTTAGCCGGTCTGTCTCGTCGTCGCTCGTGCGATGGTGCGATCGGTGCGACTTATGAGATCGATGTGACGCAGAGGACCTGTGGTCATCCTCATCGTGGCGACTACTGTGCTTCGAAATCGTGCTCTTCGGGGCTTCCAGATAGTAATTAGGTCGATCGATGTCGACATCCACAGGTAATGTGCTGGACCGCTTCATCGCGCTGCCCACAGCTGGTCTTGCAGGTACTTCATCAGGAGCATAATCGACAGAATCGTATGTGTGGCTCCTCGTCGGGTGTGGACGGAGATTAGTGTACCTAGACATGACTTCTTGCACCTCATCATCGCCATTGTACCCGGTCTCCTGTAGCATGCGCAATGCGCGAGTAGAGCGCGGTTGTGGTCGGCTGTATGCAGATTCTGTTGTACTATAGTTGTGGTGGAATTTTCTGCCTCCCGTCGCATCTTGCTCCGGGGCTTGCGACATTGTGCGATCAGCTGGCGGTAAAGCTGCAGCGCGAGGCGCCGGGGGATTTGCTGGAACTTCGTGTACGGAATGTCTTGACTTGGCATTAGACCGCGAGGCCATGTATGCCATGTGATCAGCTTCCTCCTTGGCGTTCTTCGACTCTTCTCTATGAAGAGCAAACATCAGTGCTGCACCGGCGGCAGCTCCAAGCGCAGTTCCGATGATTGTTTTGGAAGGAAAAGATGAACCGGAAGTTGCAGGCGCAGTGTCGACTCGTGATATGCCCTGCGATGGCGCCGCAGACTTCGTTGACTCCGCTGTCGATTTGGCCAGGTCTATTGCTGTCTGCATTCGTGATTTTACAGTCGCTTTCGAAGCCTGCGACCCGCGGGATATCGCTGACTTGGCCACAGACTGTGCATCATCTGCATTTCCGGCCTCATCCACACCTTCTCGCCATGTCAAGACACGGCTATGTTCTGAAGGTGCTGCTTCGCCACAGCCAGCTCCTTCGCCGTGCGGCTGGCGAAAGATGAACTCGACCGTATTGCCATCATGGTCTTCGACAGCGGCATTGAAGCAAGTGCAGTCTGCGTTGCGATAGTCGGGAGAACCACTCGGACGGCCTCCAGCTTCGAGTGATGCAGCGTAGCAGTCTCGAACAATGTTGCGATTCTCGGCCAAGAATGCAATGTGATTCGGCGAGGGTCGCGTGCTGCATGCTCATTAGTGGTGCAACTGGAAGAAGCAGTGGAATGCCTACCCGATCGGCGCCTGTGTAATGAAGAAATCGGCAGAATCTACTCCAAGACCTATTGAGTCGCCTTGGTGGCCAATAAAGCGATATCCGAGCGGTTGGAGAGCAGCTAGGTAGAAGGATGTTGCTGACGGGATATGCGACACTGTGAGGCCCAGATGTGATACAGGCATGTTGGATGCAATAGCAGCGAATGTGCGCGAAAGGTATGTCGAATTTGCAAGGTTAATTACGGCAGTGGGGAAGTGGCAGCAGTAGCGCAACAGGTCGTGAAGTGAAGTATACACTGGAGTGTACAAGGCCGGTCGGAGAATTTGTCGGTGCTGCAGCCAACCGTTTCTCAAAGCGACGAGTGACTCGCAAAAGGTACAAGAAGTAACGAAGATGACCGAGTTGGAAAATGGTAAGCAGACAGAAGATCTTCTGCAGAGGAAGATGTCACAAGAAAGCTGATGAAAAACCGCTCCTAGAAGACATCCCGCGAGGCAGGAGTGTATCGGGATCTTGTTCGGTGTGAGGCTCCATTGGTGGATCCCAAGTGGTCACTCGTCACATCGTCACGAGTTCGCCAACCTCATTGCAGCATGGCAGGCAAGGTGAGGTGAGCAGTAAGCAACAGGAGATAGCTGAGGCGTACCGTGGCAGCGCTCGCCGTCAAGGCCCGCGGGTTCCACTCTGCTTTCGTGAATCGCAGCTTGTGGTAGGCGTGTTGAGCGTGCATTTCCCCTAGTGCGGAGAGCCAATTCCGCCTACTGGCCACGGCCTGCATTCGAATTCGGTGACGGCCTGCATACACATGCTGCCACGTCCATGTATCTGCAGCTAGAGGGCGGCAAAGTTCTGAGTGGTCGGCACGACCCATTATGCATATAGGCGGCTCGAGCCTAGCACATCTAGCAAAGCCCCGAGCTTCAGTGGAGCTGTGATTGGAGGCGGTGGAAAGCGGTTCAAGGGTCTGCCTGCGGTACGCGGCATGCGCTGTTGAAGGCGCTCATGTGGTTGAATTCCTTGACGATGGCGCAGTCGGCCTGTGAATGCTGTGGTAGTCGCTGGGTCGATGATGGAGACCAAGAAGCAAAAGAGCCCTGGAGGTGCGGTCCTGCCATCCCACTCTGGGCCTCGCCAAGCAATTCGGCACACCCTGGCCGCACCGCAACGTCGTGAAACAGACCGGCGTTGAGTGCCGATCAGAAACACCACATGCGGTGTAAGAAGCGCCGAACAGCTGTGTCCACCAAAGAGAACCCGTGCCAGATCAAGCACGTGCATCATATTGCGTATCGATTGCACGGTGCTCTCACTAATGCCCTCCAGCTGGCATCAAAGATCGGGGCAGCGTGTCGTGATACTGGAGGGTGACCTGGTAGCACTGAGACCGTGCTGTTGTATATAGAAACGTCAAGAACCAACGATCGTGAGGTGTTACGTGGTCGATGTGGCTGCCGAGCCTTCAACCGATCTTAGTATCTCTAAACTGCCATTTTCCATCGAGGTGTCAGCGGCCGAGCTAATAATCGACGTTGGCTCTTCTCAATATCCCTTTTTGCCTATGCTTGCCACCAATGTGTGCTCTTGCACATCGCGGCTCGTGTGCTGGGGCACCCCAGCGACCGTCACAGCCACTCACGTAGAGACATCACGCACAACGGCGGCCGCTTCGGTCGCTCAGAGCTGAATTGCAATCGTGAGGCAACCAATGCCTGTCCCGCCGACTCCAACAAGCCGTTGCGCGTTTAATTCATCAGACGATGCCGTACCCAGCCACGATCGCACACGAGTCTGTCGCTTGACAACATATGCAATGCAAGAGAGCCCAACTTGACAGCCGCGTGATGCGGCGTGAGCAATGCTATCGTTTGGATGTGTAGCTTCTCGCATGGATCGTAAATCTGATCAGCGCATCGTTCACTGCCGTCGATAGAAGTGTCGCGACCCGAGTTCGAGGTCTTGCATCGACTGGGATCTGGGGTGTTGGAGCCACGTGTTTCGACCAGCTCGAATTAACGCCTCATCCTAGGTCAATGCATGGGTGTAGATATTCGCGTGGGGCGCCCGGACGGAGGCACAGGGCGCTATGCAAACGCATGAGTTGATGGGCACAAACCACGCGGGCATTTACGGTGTGTTCTTTGAGGCAGCGAATACAAATTGCCGTGAGTCCTCGGATATCCGTCGTCAACTGCGAGCTTGCGTAGCATTTGCGTAATCCAGCATTCGAAAGATGTCGACGGTCCTCTTGCTGCCTCATCCAGGCTCGTCGATGCATGCGAGTATCTCTGCCACGTCGACGCCACAGCTCCTGATGAATGACTGGGTTTGTGATCTGGTCATGCCTTGCAGCTGGCCTTTCTGTAGCTGAACAAGCACCGGCTCCGGAATGCATTCTGCCAGATCAACTAGAAATTCTGTGATTTCTTTCTCGGTCTGTGCGGGAGAGGATTTGTCCCACACTGCGGCCAAGTGAGACACAACATCCTTCCAGTATTGCTTCTCTGCTGACAGAATGGTGTTCAGCGCCCGACTTTTGATGGTCTGCCACAGCTGGGTGTCCTCATTCTCGAAGCCCAAGCAGAAAGGATCCTGGCTCTTGTTCCGCTGCGTCGTATCATGTCCTTCTTCTATGTCTTCGTCGGTCGAAAGGTCTAGATGTTCCACTGGTCCCCAAGCAAAGGCCTCGTCGATAGCATCGGAGCCGCTTGCACCGAAAATCAAGTACTGCTCGAGGCAGCCTTGGAGTATCCAGCCAGCCGCTAGCTCCATCCATTTTTTTGTTGGAGGAGACTCGAACATGGTATGGCAAGCTGCAGACACTCGCATGAATAGAGGGAGAAGATCGAGCAAGCCCACACATTCACTCGTGCCGTAGAAGTTGTCTTCGTACGCGTCATTATCGGCCGGAATGCGAAGTGCTTCAAGCATGAGTGATCTGTTCTCTTCCATTTCCGTCGTCGATATGGGTAGCGCCTCCTCGAATGGCCTCACGTTGTAATCTGCTGTAGGCAAACGTGAAGCATCGCCAATCCATGCCCGAGCTCTTGCTTGGTTGGCAGCGCGAAGAGCTGTCAAAGAGGATCTGACTGGTGTCGCTGAACATCGGCGGAAGCGCTGCGTTACCAGCACCACGAGCTGAAGAAGTTGCTGTCGAAAATGGAGTTCGGAATCTGGTCGATATGTTGGGTAGCGCCCCTTGAAGAGTAAGAAGAACTGGTCGACTTGAGTGAGGCAGGCCTGGAGGTCTAGTCTATCGTTCATCGGGGTGGACCTCCTGCTTTCGAAACAAGCATTGATAGCCTGGAAGCACAGAAAGTCAAGAATCATGTGGTCAACCTCCAAAGCTGTTCCCAAATCCTCCATCTGTCTCGAGTGGATCGCAGCATGGCTATGATCCGCCGGCTTCACGCGATTCTTGTCCTCGACTCCATTCTCCTGCTGCTCTTCCTGCCCTAGCACTTCCTCTTCGTGAATGCCATACTCATCTGCGGACATGACAACGAGCGCAAGCCAATCCACGCATGTGTCTGCGAATGTCAACAGATCTCACGACCTCCTGCTCGAACTTCGAGCTCGTCCAGATTGTGCATCAACGCACGCGTCAAGAGGCGGCCCGACTCCGGGGGCAGCTAATTTGCCTCAGCTGGGAGTGCAGGGAGGTCGCCGACGGAAGACGGGGAGATGAGATGTATCGTGCGCGGTCATGTTCTGGAGTGTCATATTGCTGTTGTGTACTCGCATTGTCGAGTGCAAGCGCGAGCGTGTCGGGCATCCAAGTCGGATGTTGGACGGCGGCCGGCTCATCTTTCAGCCACGCCGAGCTTACGTAATGCAACGATGTGTGAGATCACACGCCATTTCCGCCTCGGACACGCGCTGCAGTACCAAGTCAATGACACTACAGTCCACCTACGCAACCTCCCGCCCCTTTCAAGCAGATCAGAATACCACTGAGGCAGGTCGGAATCGTTTTCTTCGTGATCGTCAGCACATCAGCCGGATCTGCCGCTCGAGAAACAGCACTCTGTCCATATCGTGTGGGAATCGCAGCTTCTTGCTGGGCAGGTCACCTTCAGTACGGGCTGGACCTTCCTGGAGACGATACTTGGTCGCCTGCTGAGCACCACCATTGCCTTCTTCCGTCTGCTCAGTGTGTTGAAACCACAAATGGATACCGTACGCGTGGCCGAGCGCGTGAATGATCATTACCTCGACCGAACACCATGCTCTGTCGTGATACTCTTCGTCCACCAAGCTGATCAGTGCATCGCATTGCGGCACCATCAGCGGAAGTGATGCTACCCCTTGCAAGGGATTATCTTGATCGATGCAGCAAACATCAATCCAAATGCCCAGGGCATCGGCATCAACTTCGCCTCGGGATTCGAGGAACTCATGGATGGCGGCCATCGTTTTCCGATAGAGCCGGCGTTCATCATTGTCTGGAGTCTTTCCCCAAGGATCCCGAGTTGTCCATCGATATGAAATGAAGACGATATGCTGCACGGCACTACACGCAGAGTATTCTTCTATGATGCCGTCGCCGGATCTTGGGAACCTCCCAAATGTCACCATGTCAGCATACCGGACGTACTTCAGACGATCAAAAGTCAGTCTTTTGTCCTTCTCCAGATCCAGTGCCCGGTCGTATGCAACGCGTATGTCCCGCACACTTCTTGCTGGGCGAGCGGTCAACACGGGACGTATCGTACGTTGGAACATCTCGCGATATCTCATCCGCAGGACTGCCTCCGAGAGTCTCCGCTGAAGCTCTACATCGACATCTGCGTGTGCGCCACTCATGAGAAGCTGTCTTTCAAGTGCCTGTATCATGAAGTTCTTCGCGCCATCCTTTGCATACTCTCCTGTGCATCTGTACACACGGCTGAGATCACCGAGGACTTTACTTCGGTAATACGGCACCTTAGACAAGATGGGCGACTCATGGCATACTTGCAATGCCTTCATCAGCGCGCGCTGCGAGGCCTCCGAGTCTGCGTTTTGCTCGTTCTCGGCACTTTGCTCTACCAAGACCTCCCAACAACGTAGCGCATGTACAGCAACCGCTAGTGATGCCGGCGAATGGACGTCCACTTCCCGGACCTGCACGGAAGACTCCTGGTCAGCTGGCCCGAGTACAGGTGCGTCGTTGACAAAACCGCGGCTGGCGTCGAAGAAGAACAAAGTCGCATGTAACCTGTCTCCTGCCACTTCCGTTCGATGAAAATCACCTGCAGGAATCGTGTAACTCATGTTCGCAGAATGGACGCTCGTCCGGACCAACTTGGGACGGATGTAGCGATGAGTATTGACAACCTTGGAGAATGACTGGTGTGTCTTATATACCGACGCGACCTCTTTACTGTCAGCCCATCCGACGGTATATATGGCAAGGTCACCTGCTTCAGGTTTCGTAACGGACTCGGCCGAGTACGAATGGTCCACGCCCTTGCCAGCTAAAACCCAGCTTTGCGCGTGCGGCTGGTGCGAATGAGTGGCAAAGCCAGGAGCTCCTCGTTGGCCGTCCGGTAGCCACACATGCAACCTGAAAAGCTCTTGAATTCGTCCGCCCTCGACAAGACTGCAGAGCGGAATGGCCATGAAGCCTTGAGCGCTACGTGAAAGACGAAAGATCTCGGCATTCTCTCCAGTTGCAGTCAGAGCCTCATATAACATTCGCCAGACAAGTTGCAGCTCGCTAGCATTTGACCGTTGCCGGAGCCGTGATCGTGCTCGCAGTATTGCCACACCCAGTGTGACTTTCGCAAGCGGCAGCAACACACCATCTTTGCCAAGATCTTGCTCGAACGCGGCAAGCCAGACCAACGGGCTACCGTAGTGCACCGGACTTTGTTGTAGATAATCCCGCAGAGGCATCGACTCTCCAGCACCTTTGCGAGCGACCTTTGCCACGCCATCAAGAACGGTAGCCAGATCTGCAGGCAGAAATTCTAGCTTGGAGGTGTCCCATATCTGCTCGACCAGGCCTTCAGGGCCACTACACTGGCTAAAACATCTTGATGAGCCCAGGACCGAAGTATTGCCTGGCTTTGAGACAAAAGGTGGCCAGCTTGGATACCCTTGATAGCCTGCTGGAGCCGTAAAACCGCTGCCGCTCAATCTTGAGGTGAGAACTCTTGAGCGTGGCGCTGCACGGTACAAGCAAGGTATATTGTGCAGCGTTTTCATGTCGACTGGCAAAGGAACGGTTTGTGGGCCTCATTGCTGTACTGAGGAGCAAATGCAAATCAGCGTCGCCTGTTTGCATGACAGTTGCACGAACAGATTCTTGGCCATCACATGCTGAGTGACATTCAAGCAGACTGTGCTGCTGACGGCGAAGAGACATATCCTAGGCCGTCGCATGCAAAGCGACGATGCAGGAATCCTCATCCTGCAGGCGCCGAGGACACAAGATCATCGCGTGCTAAGCGACGTCTTGAGCACTTCAGACTGTCCAGGCATCGAGGACACACACTTTCGGGAGTCGCATTTTGAGTGACATTTTAGTCAGCCCATGTAGGCGCCAGGACCAAACTTTCAGCACAGGCCAGCGTGATCAACCTCGCTTTCATGTCCTCGTCGACATTGCTTTTGACGTTGAGGTGCCTATATACATACCTGATGGCATGTCTTTCTGCTGCTAGCTCAAAAGATCTAAAACCTGGCTCTGTTACCATAGTCTGTAATAATGGCGCTGTACGCCAACCTACCGCTGAAACCTCAGACCCAGATTCGATTACTATCGTTCGCAACGCCGGACGCTGATGGCCCAATAGAGTTGCGACTCTGGGCCGGGCAAGCTATTGACGATGTTCGTTCGCAGTATATCGCACTGTCTTAACCTGGAACTGGCCGTTCGGCAATCCCGATCGAGATGCCGACGGCTATGATACTGTCGACCAGACAATCAAATGCAATCATGATACTTTCAAGGTGTCAAAGAATCTCCACGATTTCCTACAAGCAGTCCGCAAAAGACCAGATTGCAACAAGAGTCGCTTCTGGATTGATGCCATATGCATCGATCAGACCACCTCTGGCCCTACTGGTGAGAAGTCTCAGCAGGTCCAGATCATGGCGAAGATCTACATGGAGGCCAGAAATGTCATTGTGTGGCTAGGTCAGGAGGATAACGACAAGCGACCTGTCATGAAACTAATGGAACCGTCCATGATTAACCAATTTGATATCAAGAATGCATCAGAGTCCAAGGGATTTCCTACCATGGATGACTGGCGCTCATTAGCCAGATTCTTTTGCCGTCGATACTTCAAGCGAGCTTGGGCCATTCAAGAAATCGTCTGTGCAAAACAAGAGGGTCTGTATGCTCTCTGCGCATCTCAACGTATATCATGGGAACACATCAGGGACGCCTCGAGACACATCACTAGAAGCGCCTGGGGACACATGTTTCAGTCGCCGGGCTCTACAGAAATCGAAGGTGGTGTACTGCCACATCATGGAGGTCCAGCGAATCTGGCGGATATCATAAACGGCAATATGATGGACAGTGAAGACCTCTTCACTTATTCGCCAATCCGTTCCCGTGAATACGACTGCTCGAGCCCAAAGGACAAGATATACTCTCTACTTGGGCTCCGCCATCTCAATGACCCGGCTCTTGGCTTCGCAATCAACGTTGATTATGATCAAGAAGACTGCGATATCTATACAGAGACGGCTATGCAAATCCTCGACTTAAGAGAGGATCTTCTGTTACTGTACTACGCAGAAGGTGAAGAATATCGCAAGATCAAAAACCTACCGTCCTGGGTGCCTGATTGGAGTGTAGAGGCGGTTGTAGGACTAGGTATCGTTTACTATGAGCGATATTGGGCAGCTGACAAGGAGCGACGGGACATTCTCATACATAAACGAGACGGTACTCCGCACGCGGCAACACTGGAGCTTGGCACCTGGCGTCTGGACACCATATCCAAAGCCGGAGAAGCCAAACAAGACGTATACAGGGGTAAGCCTTGCGCAGCGTGGCTTGCAATTGTTGGAAGTCTCCCTCGAATATATGAGCCCTATGGCAAGCGTGAAGAGACGAAAAATGTCTTCTGGCGGACGCTGGTAACCAACACAGATCGGAATGGGTCGGATGTAGGACCACCCGACCAGAACGTCGAGAATGCGTTTGCGCACTGGATTTCACGAATATGCCGCGGAACTCCTCATCCTGAAAGAGAAAACATTCAGCGAGGCCTCGATCTGCTTCGAGAATGGGGCACACCGTTACCACATGGCAAGATCGACACTGGTGAAGTTAACCGTTTCGCATCGATCTTCCGGCATACGAACTGTCTTCGACTGTTCCGTACCGAGGGTGGTCTGCTAGGTCTGGGAACCACATCTCTGCGGGAAGGAGACCAAGTCTGCATTGTTCCAGGCTCTCGCGTGCCTCTCATCTTTCGGCCTGCCACCATAAAACCTGTGGAAAGCGGAAGTAGTTCTCACATATGTGAGTCTTTGCAAGACAAGCTCTCGCACGTACCTCCGGGCTACGACCGTGCGTGGCATCTGGTAGGTGCGTGCTACTTGCACGGTGTCATGCGCGGAGAAGCAGCACGTCGCTTCAAAGCAGAGAATCAGCAACTAGAAAAGTTCCTGGTGATATGAACAAGCGTAACAGCGGGAGGCTTGCGGATTTGACAACACTACATATTTAGAGAAGTATTGTGAATGTAGCTGTACATGTTGCTCATACTCAAACGTCAAAGGCCTTTAATCAACGGATGTCCACCAGTGCTCCCTCTCAGGTGTTGCTGGAATAACCTTGGCTACCTCTGAATGCGACTACCT
>PNEN01000562.1:34304-112804 GCA_002933655.1 Cercospora berteroae | reverse complement strand
GTCGCTAAGCCAATCAGCAAAGCTTTTCATGGATCGAGAGCCAATCTAGTCGGGCGCTTGCCCTCAGAGGTCGTTGCATTCAGAGGTATCCACGGCCATAAAGATTGGAAGTCACTGGGAGTCCCTGCCGAAGTTGATAAGTCAGCGGCACGGGATCGGGATACCGGATCTAGCCTCCCGCGCCGCAAACCGTACATTTCGAGGCAAATCGCAAATCGCTCCGGACATCCACGACATGTTTGCAGGACGAAGACAGAATCCCGCCCCCGCGTCATCAGAATGGAGCGACGCGGCATCAGCCTCGCTGGAGACGAGACGACACGTCCATGAGCTGACACGTGAAGTTTCGCTTGGCCACAGTGACGCGGTAAGCGGATCTTGTTGCACTGCCTTGTTTTGTCACGCTCCAGCCACAGTGGCACCAGCTCTCCACATTCAACACATATACAACGCGATATCACTCTGCACATTGATTGCTTTCACAGGTCCCGACAGAGGAGACGACAGCAATGGCTCAACATCAAGGTTACCGCAGCGTCGCCTATTTCGTCAATTGGGCCATCTACGGAAGAAATCACCAACCGCAAGACATCCCCGCCGACAAGCTCACTCATGTGCTCTACTCGTTTGC
Source organism: Cercospora berteroae (assembly GCA_002933655.1). Lineage (NCBI taxonomy): Eukaryota > Fungi > Ascomycota > Dothideomycetes > Mycosphaerellales > Mycosphaerellaceae > Cercospora > Cercospora berteroae. The sequence goes on along the minus strand of PNEN01000562.1, from coordinate 112,173 downwards.
CAACGTCAGGCCGGAGTCGGGAGAGGTTTATTTGACAGACCCATGGGTAACACTCTCAAACCCACCTCTTCATCTCTGCCTCATTGCTGACAAGTAACAGTCAGACACTGACAAGCACTATCCCACCGATTCCTGGAACGACACGGGCAACAACGTCTATGGCTGCATCAAACAGCTCTACCTCCTGAAGAAGAAAAACCGCAACCTGAAGATCATTCTCAGTATCGGCGGCTGGACCTACTCGAGCAACTTTCCACAGCCTGCATCCTCACAATCTGGACGTTGCACTTTCGCCCAAAGTGCTGTGCGCCTCGTCAAAGACCTTGGCTTGGATGGTCTGGATATCGATTGGGAGTACCCAAAGAGCGACGCCGAAGCGGATGACTTTGTCAAACTATTGCGAGAATGTCGCCAGGAGCTGGACAAGTACTCTGCCACCTTACCCAACCGACCGCACTTCCTTCTGACGATCGCCTGCCCTGCTGGCGAGACCAATATCAGGTGGCTGAAGTTGCGCGAGATGGATCAGTGCTTGGACTTCTGGAACCTGATGGCATATGACTTTGCCGGCTCGTGGGATGCTTCGGCTGGCCACATGGCCAATATTTTCCCCTCAGCCCACACTCCGCAAAGTACACCATTCAGCACCAATCAGGCTGTACAGCGATACGTGAACGGCGGAGTATCACGCAGCAAGCTCGTACTGGGCATGCCGCTCTACGGTCGTGCCTTCCAAAACACAGACGGCCCAGGAACTCCATTTAACGGAGTCGGTGAAGGAAGCTGGGAGAATGGTGTCTGGGATTACAAGGTAAGTACTCTCGACTGCGGTTGAGTTCATCTCGCTGCTCTTCTTGCCCTTCCAATCAAACAACAACCTCTCCTGATGATAAGAGCAAAACACCAAGTCTACCATCTCATCGAGAAGAATGACACAACCCCAAAGGCCCTCCAGCCGCGGCGGTCGTGCATTCCACCTCTCATGAGACACCAAATGGAGGCAATGGGCGGGACTACCAAAAGTCCAAAAATTTACTTGATCTAATCTGAACCATTCCCATACCAAAATCCAACCACTCCAAGCCCCCCAATTCTGCCTTCCTCAACCCAAACTAACTTTTCCACCCACCACTTCTAGTCCCTACCCCGCCCAAACGCCCAAGTCCACCACGACCCGCAAACAATCTCCTCCTGGTGCTACGACCCCGCAACCCGAGCCATGGTCTCCTACGATACTCCGGCCGTCGCCGCGCAAAAAGTCGAATATATTAAGCAAACCGGTCTCGGAGGTGCAATGTGGTGGGAAACGAGCGGAGATCATCCAGCGACGCAGGATAATAGTCTGATAAATATTACCGTGCAAGGACTGGGCGGGTATGAAGGGAAACATATGGAGCGACAGGAGAATGTTTTGGGGTATCCGGAGAGTAAATATGATAATTTGAAAGGTGGGATGCCCGGGGAGTAGTGGGAGGATTGTGTTTGAGGCTGTGAGTAGAATGGGAGACAACAGTATGTAGAGGTGAATTTATTCCGAGTTCGATTGTCCGGCATATGTCTTGGGAAAAGGCACCATATTCTCTCTATATGCTCGCTTGCTTCAGATTATGCATATTACTGTCCGACATTACTATCACGAGCCCATTTACAATTGAGCTCAGCCTGTTCTGTGCCGAGAACAATGCATCTCGCCATGGCCAGCAACTGGCGCCGCATGTAGTCTTCTCCGCTTCTTCGTACTTGGTCGTTTACTCGGCGCATCACAGACCGCTCTTTTCGTACGAGCCTGTGCCATCATGTCGCGGCGCTCTATTATTCTCGCCTGCCATTTCGCCGCATTTCTAGCGGGAGCGGCGGTCGCCTCCTCGTGCCAATTGCCTATCCAAATCAATCTTCTTCAGCCCCCTCGGAATGTCCTACACCCTCCGTTCCCAATAGACTCAACCACAGTCTTCTTTCCTCTACTCCCTCCGATCCCGCCAATCATGCGCAACAACTTGATCGTCTCTTCCACGCCATACACTCTACTACTCATCAACTTGGTCGCCAACCCCACATTCTTCTTCTCCTCATCATGCGCAGCGACCCAGTACCTCGCATCAACTTCCTTGATAAGCTGAATCCCACCTGGGGCGCCATTACTGATGACGCCTCCTAGCATCTTTGGGTTGGACTCAACATTGAGAGAATGGAACAGCGCAGTAAGGGGAATTGCGCCGGGGAGGTGAGAAAGGTGGGAGGTGACGTAGGGTCGAAGGAGGGAGGGATCGATGCCGTGAGGGGTGTAGAGGACGGAGAGGACGGATTCGTGGTTTGGTTGTTGGGATTCGTTGCCGGCGCTGAAGCTCGTGCTGGGTCGTTGGGAAGATGTCGTCGATGTCGAGGGCGAGGTAGGACTTGTTGGAGAGCGAGGGATAGTGGCTTTCATGATTCCTACAGGGCTGCTGATAGAAGGCTTCTTGCGTATCGTTGTGAAAGGTGGGATGGAACTTCCGGGACGAGCTGTCATGGGAAGATCATTCAGCTTGATCGTGTCGCCATCGACGGTCTTGAGCACGGTCCCGGGAGGGCAATAGGTAATCGCAATGGCATTGTGAAGACGCGTCAGATCTGTTTTGGATGAGAGGTTGGTGATTGTGATCTCGCCGGGAGCGGAGGAAGTGGAATATGGCTCGATGGCAATGCGGGTGAAAGCAGCTTCGCCCTTGGAAGAGCTGTATGTGGGTATCTCCTCGATGATGGAGGGATCTTCAAAGTGCCTCCATTCCCGGATTTTGAAGGCGGCTTTGGGTGTTGCGAATATCCTCGTCTTACTGTTCTTGCCCAGGGTGCACAACGTCTCCCTGTGACAGTGATCCGGCTTATCCTGACTGACAACTATCACATCCACCTCGTCTCTGAGCTCTTGGAGCGACCGCACCGCCGAGGGCGAGCTGTGATATGTTGTTGCGAATTTGGGATGGAAGATGGAGCTCGCTCCGTCCAACCACGGATCGATGAGAATGCTGAAGCTTCCGGGGAATTTGCCCGTGTAGTTCTTCGGCGCGAACGAGGGTTTGAAGGTGAGGAGGAAGCAGCTGTCGGCGTTGAGTTGCTGCACCGTCAACGACATGTCGTGTTGCGCGCCGGCTGACGCTGTGGTGAGCACCAAAAGTTGTTGCGGTCGTTGCCGGGCGTGCTGGTCATCTTGCTATGGTCAATTCTGCGAGCAAACGAGAGGTGCGGGTAATCAGGAATGCGTGTTGTGCAGCGGGGGGGCAGGTTAATCTCGAACTACGTCAATGGTGGAAGGTGTAACAAGGCTCAAACCTGAACGCTGTTGGGATGACAGGTGGGCATCGCTTGTCGGCGCGCAGACGGGCAGCGGCCAGACGTGCTTGCACAACGTGGGAAGTGTGCATCTAACCGCCACAGGGACGGCTAGAGCGCAGGGCCATCGCCTAAGATACCAGTGCCTCCGGCGTGGTGTTGTTGCTCAATGGATGCGAGGGCAAGTGGACGCGATGCGCGCTGCGGCTGGCTTGACTCTGACGAACGGGCGGCATGTCCCGCAAACCATGTGCTGTGCTCTGCGCCCTCGTTGTCGATGATGGAGCGAGAGGGCCATGGCTTGGGGGGAGATGGTGGAAGGACGTGCTCTCGCGAACGATTCATCTGTTCTTTTTCATCAACCTTCTCCCGACCTCACCTGCTCCTCTGCACCCTGCGCCTTCCTCCCCGTCTCACCTGCACGCCCAGTTCTCCGCCCCTGCGACATCGGGGCTCGACAGGAATTGGGTTTGGGAGAGGGCGGGAGGACAGATGTCTGGAACAGCTCGGGATCGCACATCGCATCATATTTGGCCGGCGGCGTGCAGAGACCGCGGCGCTGCGCCGATATCCCTGCGCATGCACCAAACATTCTGCCCGCCAGAGTGCCAGAGTGCGAGCGAGAGTGGAGGCGACGAAGCGACGCCCGCTCCACTCAGCGCGTCGTTGTGCCGAGGGTGCGAGCGAGCGAGGGCAGGTGTTGGCGTGGCAGCGCGGCGACGATGACTCCGCCGTGCGTGGCCAGCGCCGACGACCCCCTCTCGCCGGCGCCATTGTCTGGCGTGCACTCCTCCTCCCCCACCAGCCATTGACGAGTGAGACGCGCAGGACGGGCTCTCTTTGTAGTCGGCCGTCTAACCTGCTCTTCTCGGCAAAACACGGGCCCCATTGCTTTGATCGTGCATTATCTGCGCCCCGCGCTCTTCCACGCGCCCTCAACCCCTCGTCGCGCACGAGCACTTCCTCCGCTGTTGTTTGTGGCAAGCTCTTTCGCCGTGTCATACTCCACTAGACCACCACCGCACCACGCCCAGAGCTCGCGACCAGCAGCAGCCGCAGCAGCACCCTCCACGCGAGCAACAGAGAGCTGCCCGTCGACGACCTGGCCCGCCGAAGCTCTCGATCCGCACAGCTCGACGAGGGACGCCGGCCCAGCTGAGACTGCATTCCTCATCTGGCGAGCTCTCAAGCTTTGCCCGCCCTCTGCACGCAAGCACCGGGACAAGCAAGGCAGTGTGCTGTGCTGTGCTGTGCTGTGCTGTACTGCTGTACTGCGTGTGCTCGAGCTCGACCTGCTCCCACTGCCGCCCGCCGCCAAACGACCCACGCACGTTACGCCGTACCCATAGCTCGCCAGCAAGCTCCGAGCACCGCCCACCACGCAGCCCTCGGTCCAGTCATTGCGCCGCAACGAGGCCCCGTCACTGCGATCCAGCGGAGCCGGTAGCTACACACAGCTTCGACAGCAACAGCTCGCAAACAGCTCTCAGCTCTGCTTGCTGTGCTTGCCGCCGCCGCTGCGACCAGCCAGAGCCAGGGTGCCCGCATTGCAATGCCTCCACGAACCCATCTCACCTCGCAATTCGCCGTCTCAGGCACCGAGAATGAGGTCGTGTGTCCGCTGCGCAATCAGGACTCGTCCGCCTGTCGGAAGCGATGTCTCGGCGTAAGTCCTCCCCTCCACCACTGCCACCACCGCTCCGCGCGCCTGCGACGCCCGCGATGACGACGCCAGCGACCCCTCACTGCGCCCATGCGAAGCCATCACATACTGACAATGCGGCTCTGTACAGGAAAAGAAGTACCGCTCCATGCAAGAGCACATCCGCCGAGCCCACCCCGAATACTACATCCCCAAGCTGCCGGCGACGAAGGAGAGTTTCGAGTTGATGATCACCTCGCCGCCGCATGAGCGCCCTGCCATCGATCCCAATCACGCCAACCACCACCACAGCCACAGTCACTCCTCCCACAGCAACAACAATCACATCCCGCAGCACTCTGATCCGTCAGGTCTGTCACCCGCCTTCCACTTTGACACGCGGCTAGGCTCAGGCTCATCCTTGGAAGGCTACCATACCCTCGGCCAGCATGATGGAGGCTACTACACGGCCGACGATCCACATGCTCTTGCCTTGTACAATGGTATGCAAGCCGAGCAGCGCTCCTCGGGCGAGTACCGTCGGGGCTCCCTGATACCCACCATCTCTGCTGCCAATGCCCTGGCGCAGTTGCACTATCACCGATCCAACTCGGAATCGGGCTGGGGAGAGAACAACATGCAGGTGAATTTCCCTGTCCTTGCTGACTCGCCTGTTACTGAAGCGGACTGTCTTCAGAATTACTTCCATGACCAGGGTCATGACTACAAGAATAATCAGCTGCATGTGGATCCCGCGCTGCAAGATTCTGCCTTCATGCATGATCAGGCGTACAATGTTGGTGCGGACCAAGACCAGCAAGGCCTTTTGCCAAGCAATCTCGCCCGCTCGCCACCAGACCGGACGACGACGCTGCCGCCGCTGCAGCGAAGTCTGTCCCGGTCCGGTCAAATGGGCAGACCGCGAAAATCCAGCCTTACCAGCGCCCGCATCAGTAAGCATGAGCGAAAGAGGTCAAAGGAGCTGGGTAAGGAGAATCGCGATGATTCTAATGCATTCTTTGCTAATGCACTGGCTGCAGGCCAACTCCATCCTGGCCGACGCTGGGAAGACTTGATTGAGGCTGCAGCTTCAGCAACAGAAGAGGAGGGATCACGGGACCTCACTCCGGTACGTCGCTTCCCAATGCCCATGCCATATCCCGAAGCATTCTGCTGAAGCCGACGCCCCCTCGTTTCGTCCTGCACACATTGCTGATCTGCTCGAGCAGATTCCTGCATCGCCGTACCAGTCTCCTCAGGGCAACTCTCGCACATCACTGCCGCCCTTTGCACTCGGATCGCAGTTCCAATCGTTCCAAGCTTCACCATTGAACAGAGCATTGACGCCGCCGCCGGCGGATCACACCGGACTGGATCTCCAGACATTTCCTTCCGTGGACAGCAGCCTTAGTAGCAATCTCAGCCATGCACACCACAACAGCGCCGACTCTGGATCGCAGTTCCATATCATGAACCCGTCGTCGATCGATTCAACGTCCTCGCCTATGTTCAACGCGAATAAGACCGAGGGTGTGACTCATGCCAGCTACTGTGCTGGTTGCCGTCGACCGGCCAATATCAACGACATGTTCGGCTGCTCGGGTTGTATGGGTCCACTGTGCGGAGCGTGTACCGATGCACTCGTGAGTAGCCAGAGTCAGGGCCGTCCAGTCAAGTGCCCACGCTGCCACGCTTCGGACACCAGTTTTAAACCGTTCCAATTCGAGTTCGCGTAGCAGCCAGAGCTCCCCTTACCCACTGATTTAACATTCATGGGTGAGGCGCGAGCTGCGAGGAAACGATTGGATAGACGAATCTATCCCACCAAAGGGAAGCTGGGAAAACGTGTCAGCATCAGCGCGCTTCCCAAGATGTCAACACACACTCCGGTGGCGCTGAAAGGACTTCCCACACCATTGACAAGGCCAGTCTCTTCAACTTTTGGCCATGGGCCCGGCGAGCCGTTCAATATCGCTGCACATCAAGAAAGACTTGATTCTACGTTTAAACTTGACGATGAGCCGCCTCTAGACTGCGATCCTGGTGCAGACATGTTTCTGCCCGACGAACCGGTCTTTATGGAGCCGGCAGAACTTGAGAAATGCCTAGACGAGCACGAAGTGCTCAATTCTATAGAAGACGACGACCTGGATATTACTACGATGATCAAGTCCGATGGATATGAAGCTGGATAACACGCAACGGAAGCTGCGGGTCGAAGGACATCCTACGGCATTGATGACGGGTATTTGCCACCCAAGTGCAAATCTGGCACTTCTATGCCCTCGACCAGAGGTCCCGCTCCGGCCCACATGCACGACATCCAGGCTTAGACGCAGGAACATGCAAGCGCAAAGTGCACTTCGCTTCTAGGAACTCACTATTAGATGAAAAGAAAAGCCGCGAGGCTGACAGTCGTTATTGACTCATGACGACACGACACGAATATGACATGACAAAAAGAAAACGAGCAAAAGAGAGGATCTTTCAGGATCATCAGGCGGCAAAGATCTGCTTTTCAAATCGCATCGCAAGGCGCTGGTGGAGTTGATTTTGGCACTCCTACACGCATTCACAACACGCCCTCCCTTGGTTTGACTCCAATTTGGTTTGACTCCAATTCAAGCAAAAAGAAAAAGTTCTCACTCGACGCTGGCGCTGGTTGCGGACGTTTGATACGCTTCTTGAGATTTGTAGATGGCTTTTGACCCTCCCTCCCTCCCCTTTTCCCCTTGCTGTCGGTGATTTTTGGCCTTCCGCTTTTTTCTGTCACTGCCTAAGGGGGAAGGAATTTATGTCCCGCAGAAGTGGACATAGGGAGTTGTTGTAGATAGAATAAGAGAGATGGGATCTTGGCTCCACGGGAAGAGGGCAAGCGAAGGAAAATAGCCTCGAGGACGGGGACTATGCAAGGCAGTGAAGGAGAAGCGAGGCAGTGAGAAAGATGGTAGAATATTCGCATGGAATACGATATGATGAAAATGTGAAAACTTCCAACATTGAGCCTCTCTAATCTCACGCATCCTTTTGTGCTACCATTCGTTCAACAATCCAAAAGTGTGCACTCTTGTCAACCACTCGACAAGAGTCCCGTCGTCTGTGTAGACGACCTTTGGCAAGGGGTCTATCTTTGCCAATATTTACTGCTTGCCACTTCTTCGCTTCTGCATGCATCACATGCGAGCGAGCGAATACGTATGCACGACATATATTTCTCTTTGCTTGCATCGATCTCATTGCATCGAGATGATGGAGAATCCCACCAGTTGCGATTTGTGGAAGTCTAGTGACGTGTCATTTGCTAAGGCTCGGGTATGTATGTAGTTAGGCGAGTGGAAGGATTCCATGGCTGTGCGAAGCTTTTTGGGGGGTTCCTTCGCCTCGTGCGGAATGAGTTGAGTAGCATGGATTTATGGAGGTAGGTCCGATGAAGAGTGATGGATCTGCCGAAGATGGTGTTGAGGGATTTCGGGTGGTAAGGTGAAATGTTGATGGAGGTGGTGGAGGAGCTGGGAGTTGTCTCGCTGTGCTCATGTCGCTTTTCAAATGGGATAGATCTATTCTATAAAGTGGCGTGCTTGGCCGGTTTTAAGTATGAGACTGATATTTTGAAATTCCGTTGACGATTGTTTCTCTGCTACATTTCGACGAAACCATAACACTCTTTTGTAATCTGGCAACATAACCCACGGGGCGAGCTGTTACGATGCCCTAGTCGTTGACAGTACATTGCAAGAACTTCCCATCCCCGCCCGCGCCTTGGGCTAAAAGCGAAGAGAGCCAGGATGAAACAGTAGGATAGATATAGTGTGCTGGCAAACTGCGTCATAGCTCTTGCCAACTTACTGCAAATTGGTATTTGCGGATCGTCATATAACAGAATGTTGGTGTTGGATGCGTGACTCGAAGGCAGCCTGGAATTGAACATGAGTCAGTGTAAGTTGATGTACTTCAGAGCCATACCTCCTCACACCATAGAAGTCCGGTCGAACGGTGGTCACTGCACTCCTTTCACTACAGCACTGCAGCCCACATTATGCCTCCTCAAGCCTGGATTGAACCAAAAATCGCGCCTACAGCGGACGCTCTGGACAATGGTGATGGCTGCCACCCTGATGAAGCTAAAGCTCTGGGCGACTACCTGAATGGCATCACGACCCCCGAAGAAGCTGCCAAGCGATTCACGGCACCCGTACTCGCAGACCCAAAACCGCCAGAGCGACTCTATCGCATCTGGGCACTACTCAGCGAAGCTCTAGTAGAGCTTACCGCAGAAGAGCGTCACATGACGTTCGACCTCATGTCTGCAATTCAAGCACTTCCGCCATCATCTGGGGTTGACTGGGCGAAACTGAAGGGGTTCGACGCCATGTGGTACGATTTGTACAAAGGCCACTTACACGGTTCGCATCGATGGGAGAGGCAATCCGAATCCTTATCCGAAGAGGAGAAACGCGAGTTTCGCCAGGACTATGATACCGTGGGTGCAGCGGAGGCGGAAATGTTCGTTCGAGGCTTCCGTACAATAGTGTCGGAGTATTCAGGGTTCAAGGTCCTCAGCCTGCTTTGCTCCCCGCTGCCCCGTGCTCTCGACATCTTCGTCAGCCATATGCACCCCTGGCTTCGTATCGCAGGGCCACAGTTGAAGGCAAAGGTCGACTGGTCGCAGACCGAAAAGCCTGCTGAGTCTTGGGAACGACGAATTGATGGCAAGACGACAGCGTTCCACTGGGAGACCTGGAAGGAAGAGCTGTTGAAGCTGAGCAAAGACGGAAGCAGTCTTTCAGAGGAAGGTAGAAAAGTGGCCGCGGAGTGTTATGAGATGATGTGACCGGTCATCTTACGAGTCTCCCGCTCATTAATCCAGCCTCGAACTGCAGTTTCTGTTGCGAAGATGGCGCTTCGTGGTCTGATGTTGTAGATGGCGGACTCGCGATCGGCAGTAATTATCACCTGTGGCTTCAACAGACGGCGAATTGCAATTCCAGTTTATGACTCGCAGTTCTTAGTAGCTTGAGAGCCTTCCTCTTGCCCCTCGTCCTGGATAGCATCGAGTGGTGCTCACAGAAGGGAATGCAGCCGATCCCTCGCTGCGCAAGCCGTGCTTGAACAGCAGTCATCGACAGATTGTAGAACAACGAAGCATCGTCGACGACGTGAAGTACCAGACGCCAGCTGCCGTTACTTACAATGCGCAGCAAATCCCGAACTGGCCAGGAAATGTCGGCATTGGGGGCGCGTCGAGACACTGGAAATGTCCGCCAGCGGCTTTGATGGAGTCTACTGACGTAGTATGTGCTCCTCTCGCTCGCTACTGACCCCTCGTATTCTCACGCGAGCGAGAGATCCGCGGATATGCGAGCGCCCACATATTCTGTCAAAGGAATTCCGAGAAGGGAGTCTGTCTCTGTGAGAATTTATCCGGGTGAGGTGTCTCTTGCGGAGTTCAAGTTATACCGATTGCCGAGGGTAGCCAGTGTGCACCAAGATTTTGTCGCTTCACGTCATCAAACATGCGTTTGCTGGAGTGAGTGATGTGACATGTGAAGAGTGGTCCGAGCTCTCGGCGGACAAAAGTAGAAGGTGGGATGGTGGGATGTGTCGGAAGAACGTCCTGCGCAGCGGTGGTTGTTTTGTGCGCTGATCATGCAGACGGCTGGCTGGCGGGCTTGCTGCTTGGTTGTCTTGCTAGAAGTCGTGGAATGCTCGCTCTCGTGCTGAGCAGGTCCTCGACGTGCTGCGATGCAAGTTGTTGAGGACGTCGTTCGGAGAGAAGGCTCCGCGCTCATTCGTGGTTTGATCCATTGACTTTCTGCGCTTGTAGAGGCTACTGCTGTATGGTTTGCATTGAGTTTGAGTATTGCAGGAAGCCAGCAGCTGGTGCAGCACTGCGCGGCGACAATTCCCGCAGTGCATGAGGGTCGCTTGGCTAAGGTGTCGATGTGGCGCCCAGGCTCCCTGTCGCTAGGTCAGATGGCGGTGGCAGAGCTGGTCGCTGGTTTCGTCAACATCCAGCATCATCGTATGCCGAATGGGCAAGCAATCCGACGAGGCAGGCTGTATTCTGTAGCGTGGCAGCATCGCCGTCGTTTCCCGAGGACACGTTCCGTGTAAACAGCCATACGCTGTAGAGGCGAGACGGGTGGACGTTGACGCAGACTGCAAGTATACATACATGATCGGCCGTCACGTATGCAATGCGCGTGGTTGAGGGCCCGTTCGAGAGGGAGCGGCAAAAACGGACAGCGTTAGGGTTTGGCTAACTCCAGCAGCGAGCTCCTCCTCCAGCCGACAGCGCAATGCTGGGCCTCTCGCACTCGTGCACTGAGTGGTGAGAGGAGCTGGCAGCTGTTGCTGGACTGCTCCGGGTGGGCCCAATTCCCTCGCTGAAAAGCAGCAGGGTTCCGCAGCTTCGCATCAATTTCCGCTTGCACCGACTGCCATCCTCGCCCACAGCCTTGACCTGCGTGCACGGCGAATCACTGATCGGAGACTGTTTGTGAGGGTGACGATACAAAAGCCTGCCCACCTGTCCACCGTCTGCTCGTCCGGCCGCAACGATTTTCCTCGGGTTCCCCCTAAGCAGCAATCCGCAAAGCGCCAACCCGACCCAAAGCCAGACGCGACAACCTTTGCCGGCCGATAGTGCATTTGAGTCACCGACATTGCTCCAAGCCATTCTCCTTCGCCGGCGTGTATTGTGATCAGGCCAGAGGTCCCAAGCAGCGACACATCTCCCACACGCACCGGCTTCCTGCCAATCCTTCACGACACCAGCACCAGCACCATGGCTCCAGACATTGCACGATTGGGCTCCATCTCGCCCGAGGGCATCCTGGCCGAAAGGGAACTGCTGGACGCGTCTGCCAACACCGAGTACATTGGGCGCAGGCCGTCGACATCCGGGAGAGACACGAAGAGAGTCCGTAAGTTGCACTCCATTTCGCAGCCTCGCGTGGCGTGGTGAGGTCGAAATTGCCACAGCCTCCGCACCCACATATCACCAAAAAAATCCGCGTGCAGCAATACCACCAGCGCGCACGTGTCGGGCCCTGCACCTCCACTTGCGCCCGTTGTTCTGGAAGAGCTTCTTTCAGCGTGGCCTGCAGGTGGTGTGTGGTTCGGCTTCGATAGGCTGTTCTGCACACCGCCTGATCGGGGAAAAGAATGCGGCGCGAGTGCTCTGCTCCTACTACTTCTGCAAAACCTGCCCGACCCTCATCATCTCACTCGCCCATCGTCACGCCTGCTGTTCATCCCACCGACACCTTCCGTTCGACGCTGGCAGCATCGGACAATCGCGCCTCCCCATCAGCATCACTTTCCCCTCCATCGCACTCGACCTTTCAACAAGGACGCTGCCCCAGCATGGCTAACCAGATGCCCACGTTTACAGGAACGCAGACGCAGTCGCTGCCTCCTCCCGCCCTGCCACAGCTCGTCGCCGAGCAGGCGCACCCCATCCCCGCGTCCGACAAGGACACGAAGCGCCTGATCGTCGTCCTCTCCAACGCCAGTCTCGAGACCTACAAAGCCGCCCACGGAGGCCGCAATGGCATGAAGGATGACAAGTACTCGCTGCTCAACAGCGACGAGCACATCGGCGTTATGCGCAAGATGAATCGCGACATCAGTGATGCGCGTCCCGACATCACGCACCAGGTATGTTGGCGCACCTCGTCCTTGCCGCATTAATCCAACATTAATGGCTGGTATCAGTGTCTACTCACCTTGCTCGACTCGCCTGTCAACAAGGCTGGCAAGCTCCAGATATACATCCACACCGCCAAGGGTGTCCTCATCGAAGTCTCGCCGACCGTTCGCATCCCGCGTACTTTCAAGCGCTTCGCCGGTTTGATGGTGCAGCTTCTACACAAGCTGTCCATTCGCAGCACAACCTCGCAAGAGAAGCTGCTCAAGGTCATCAAAAACCCAATCACCGATCACCTACCGCCGAATTGCCGCAAAGTGACCCTCTCCTTCGATGCGCCCGTTGTGCGAGTACGCGACTACGTCGGTGACCTTGGGCCGAGCGAGAGCATCTGCGTCTTCATTGGTGCTATGGCCAAGGGCGCCGACAACTTTGCAGACGAGTACAAGGATGATTCGATCAGTATATCCAACTACTCGCTGTCAGCAAGCGTGGCTTGCAGCAAATTCTGTCATGCTGCTGAAGATTGTTGGGACATCATCTAGAAGAGGAGTGTCGGGAGCGGTCTGCGCAGCACGAGCGAGGGAATACAGCAGCGAATGACATACAAAGGCAAGTACGAATGTTGCCGCTTGGCCACTAGCCATGATCCCAACATCATGAGCGAGACAAGCGTGCTTGGAGGTTGTTGGAAGGTTTTGCTATTTGGTGGATCACAACATCACTGTGGGCATTGCTTTCTGGCACTCTACCCAGGGTTGGTATCGGCTCTTGGATCATGACGGCAAAACGTTGGACTGTTGGCAATGCTGCTATTGCTTCCTCTTGTGACCGACAACGAAGATTTTTGGCATCTGATTGCGGGATCTGCGGAAGTTGCGTGCTCAGCGAACGTGCTTTTCTTCTGGCGGGACGGAAAAGTTCTGTGTGTCTATAAACGTGTAAAATACTGAATGAGAGCCTCGGATCTGCCCAGCTCAACAACCTTTGCAATGCAGCTACAGTGGTATGAAACGGAGCATGATCTATGATACCATGTCTGACGCGAAGCAGTCGGATCAGCGGTAGTTCGAAAGTGCCGCGAAGTGAGGGGCAAGATGGCTGCGATTCCGTACCTCCAATGCCGATGGAAGTTACTGAACATATTCGCAAGCAGAAGCAGAACACCCTACCAAGTACATGAACAAGCTAGACACGACAACCTTGCACTCGAGCGAACATACAAGATCGCTTGAACGACACAACCCCGCAATGTCCGATCCGATTAAAAGGCAAGACGAACAAATACAACAAGATGCTCCTCATCAAGAAGCAGAAGACCCAGCAGATATTGCTACCATTAACGAACGTTCCGCCTGCATCTCTCTGACTCCAGGTTTCCATCTCCGTCCTCCACCCGCACCTCACGACCTTACAGATTTTCTCACTCCAGAAGCACAGCTCTTCCAAACTATCCACATGGGCAAACCCACCATCGACCTTTCTTTATATCGTCTCAAAATCCATGGCCTTGTCGAGAATCCTTATACGCTTACTCTTTCCGAACTCAAATCTCTCCCGAGCACGACTATAACTTCTTTTCACGAATGTTATGGCAGTCCTCTGCAACCTCCCATCAAGAACCTCTGGCGGATTGGAAACGTGAAGTGGACGGGTGTACGATTGAAAGATCTCCTCTCTCAAGCAGGCGTCCTACCACTAGGAGAAGAAGAAGCAGCTGATAGGGAATATTATATCTGGACAGATGGTCTCGACTCCGGTTCTTTCAGCGGATACGAATCAGATCGCTATCAGAAAGATCTACCACTTTCAAAGGCTTGGAAAGATGAAGTTTTGGTTGCGTGGGAAATGAATGGTGAGGCGCTGGGGTGGGAACGTGGTGGGCCTGTGAGGTTGGTTGTACCGGGGTGGTTTGGGACGAATTCGACGAAGTGGTTGTGTGGGATTGAGGTTAGGGAGGGGAGGAGTGCGGGGTTGTTTACTACGAGGTTTTATAATGAGAGAGGAATTGGGGAGGATGGGAAAGAGGTTGTGAAGCCGGTTTGGGAGGTTGGGGTTAATTCTTTGGTTGTGAGGCCGAGGGATGGGGAAGTTTTTTGTGGGGAGGGGAGAGAGGTGGAGGTTTGGGGATGGGCGTGGAGTGCGCCGGGAGTTGAGAGGGTGGAGGTTAGTTTTGATGGTGGAGAGAGTTGGATTGATGCGGATGTGGTTGAGAGAGTTGAGCATGAGTGGCAGAAGTTCTCAACGAAGGTTGTACTCGACGTTGGTTCCTATTGCCTTGCAGCTAGGGCAATATCGATGGATGGAGATGTGCAACCACTTGGAGGCAGGAGGAATCACGTTCATAGAATTAACATACAGGTCGCAGATCAAAAATGATGTACAGAATCTCCTTCGATCAAGAATATGTTGCGTTTCGATCTTTTCCACATATCACGAATAACGACTGAGGTCTTCACATGTCCTCCGCCAAGACGCTACAATTAGCCCTTTGTCTCCCGCGGAAGGACGCATCCTGCACCTGACATGACACTCGCAGATTCGATCTTTCCGACCTTCACGTCAATCGCCAGAAATGCATACAGGATTGTCCAAATGCTCATGACAAGCGAACAAGACCGTTTAAGCGAAGCGCGGTTCGAGGAGTTTCCAAGCTTCATCCGGTGAAGGAAGAGGCAAGAACAACAAGTCTTCCATCCGGATCTCGGAACTCGACATCTCTCGCATCGACGACGGATACCTCCCAAGTCATGCGCATGTCAGCCGGCGCACTCGTCATAGCATTCCTCGGGCTGGAGTTCTTGGACCAGTTGCTCGTGACCCAGTTAGTATCACCACTTTCAAGCTCGAAGGACCTTCCATCCCCGCCAGTACTTTCCTTCTAACGACAATCTCGCAGACTGCTGTCACATCATGTCCTCAATCATTCCACAGGCCGCTTGAGGAAGAACATCTACGACCTGAATCGCCGCCTGAGACGACAATGGCAGATCGTCCCCGGGACGTGCTCTTTGGCCGAATGCGAAGCTTTCTGGTTCGCGATTGAGGAACGAAGCTGTTCGGACAGAATCTGCGGCAGGCATTTTGAGCTGGTTGGATGATCCTGGTTTGCAGGTCCTTTCCTACTGAGTCCCGCGAACCACGAGCAAATTCGACGTCTTCAGCGAATCATCGCAACGAAATGGCGAGCATACTGCCTCGGAGACATTTGGCATCTTCCGAGACCGATCACTCCACTGCGAATTCGACCATCATAAGCGATATCCGATGCTGTGTCGGAAACCCGGCCATCCCATGTTTCGAGTTGATTGACGCGAAGACAGGTAAGCAACGCTGACATCATTTGCATCGGACGCGACTCCATCAGCGCGTTTGCCGGAGCATCAAATGTCGATTCCTCTCTGCCATTGCTCAACGACCATCTGCACACCACACCGACAGTGATGGCGTTCTCCCAGCCAGGTACTCGCTGGCTGCTCAAAGAGCTGGCGTACACCTCTATCGTGTTCATCGCCGTATCCAACCTCTCCACCTCGCTCCTCTTCATCCCATCGCTCCTTCGACCTATCACCACGATCGCGCCGCTCAATCAGCTCGAAGAATCGAAATCCACCAACGATCCCAACAAAACAGACTCGCTGCTCTCCGTACCCCAAACGCCCGTCGAATCTGGGCGATTGACCCCACAAATTTCGCAAAGAGCCTTCGATTTCAGTCAACATCTTGGAAGCTCGGGCACATATAAAGCCGTAGCGCGACAGTTCTCTGAACTGCAGACTCTGGGAACAAAACTTTACATCCCCCTCGAAAGCACTGCGATGATCTCCTTGGTCGCACTATCCACTACAACGCGAAAATGGTCATATTCCTGGAAGTGCTGGCTCGGTGCGGTTGGGGTCTTGGTGACAGTCGATCTGTTGAAGGCATTCTTCATGGCGCCTCTAGCGTTGAAGGTGCTGCGGGTTGCGGGCGATGCAGAGCCAATTGAGCCCTACGAGGATGCACCGATTGATCGCGAGGCGGAGAAAAGCAATACTGTACAGTTCTTGAGGAAATGGAATGTGTTGAACTTGGCTAGTGGGCTAGTGCTGCTGGGCACTTCAGAGTTCGTTCGTAACCCAAGAGCCTGGAGTCGGCGGTGAACGTGGTAGACGCATTGAGCATCGACATGGAGAGTTGAGTTGTACATGGGGTGAAAGATCTTTTGTCGTTGCACAAAGCGCAAAGGGAGGATAACCAAAGAGGTACTCATTGCATGACTGTTCTCATCCTGGAATACCAGGGAACAGAGCGATTTGCTGTGGTGCACAAGAGTACGAAGAAAAATTTCTTCGGCGTATCTGTACCAACGGACTGCTTTGACGGGCCTTCCTGCAGGCTAGCTTATGGCTTGCTGCTTGGATTGCTCGCAGCGTGGATTCTGCCACGAAGGAATTCAAGATTCCTCATGCTGCTGCGTCAAGTCGACAACAACATAGTCAATCAACTGGCTCTGTCAATGGAGCTCATGTTCTCTCCCGCAGTCGAGCCAACACAATTTCCCACATCGCTTCATCCTCTCAACCTCCACAAAAGACTCAAACACTCAACGCCCGTCTCCTTCTGACAACACCCGGCTTTCCTCCTTTAGTCTTCCCAAGCGCCCAGCTGTCTTTCTCAATCAACCCTTTCCAAACCGCAACCTCCCTTAGCGCAACCCAAGTCTCCAAATCACACTCCATCCACCAGTTCGGTCCCAGAAAGGCCATCGTCATCTCCACCAGCTCCCCTAAAGACGCATCGCGTATCGTGTGTCCAAACCCCATCGGAACTCTCGGCTGCCAGCGATGATAGATAACCTGCATCGGGCCCGGAACAATCATGTCTTTCCAATTGAGACAGATCTTGACATATTCTTCTTCCTCTTGTTGTTGTTGTTGTTGTCCGGAAATTTCCTGTAGTTGCTGTTCCTGCTGACGAGCAAGAGCGAAATACTTGAACCTCATCTGTCGATAAAACTTCTTCGCAGCGCCGAATTTGACGCTTATTCCTAGGCAAGTAGGACTGAAAGGTTGGAAATCGAGAGGCTGAACCGCGTGCATGAATTTGGGGCTTTCGAGGAGGTGAGAGAGATCTGCGAAGCGCTTGAGATCGGTCTCGGCGTCTGGGACAATGTCGATCAGGAGATTCCGGCGGAGGATCGAGGAGGTGCAGATGGTGTAGAGGAAGGCTCTGTTGACGCGTTGGATGCCGAAGAGGGTCGCTGCGGAGAGGTGGCGGAGGATTCGGGCCAGGAGGGGTGGACAGTAGAGGACTGCTTCGGTTGCAGTGAGGTCCTCCTCATCTTCTCCTTCATCGTCGTAACCGTCGGAGCTGGAGTGGCAGATGACTGTAACATCGTCGGAGTCTTCTTCGTCGGAGTCTTCAATCGCGCACTCGTTCTCGAGCGCCTTTCTCTCTTCTTCTTCTTCTTCTTCGGCGGCAAGAGTGGCGTCTGCAATCGTTTCCAACATATCATCGACGATGGTCATTTGCTGTCGCAGGAGATCAATCGTTTCATCGACTTTGTCCCGCTGGTCTTTCAGATGAGTGAGTCTCTACTCGCCATTAGCACCAGCCAGCAGAGAGCGAAAAGGGTGCGCAGGTACTCACGGCCTGGTGCTCTGCAGTCCACAAAGTGGGCATTCGAGCCCGTGTGACTGCCGTCATCTGCGAAGCAGAAGCGCGTCAGCTCATGTGTGATCAATGGTCGTGAGACGATCAAGGCTTACTTTCTTCCCCTAGACGATGTTGGCTAAGCAATTCACGACTCGCAATTGTGCAGTCGCGAAGCAGTTGACTTCGTGAAGTGAAGCCAAACGCAGCCACTGCATCGAACCCTGCAGGCCGTTTGCAGGGACGGAGCCCAACTGAAGTCACTCATCAAAAGGTACAATTGAAAGTAGGAACACGAAAGCATCATTGCGTACAGATGTTTCTGATTTCTGTCTATCAACAACCGTTGTCTGCTACGACATTGCTGCTCCTACCCAATACCACGTTGGAACAGCCCATGTGCGAGCAGACAATGAAGAGCGCAGTGAGGAATGCACATAACATGTAACTTTGTAACGCCTTCCCCAGATGCCCTGCCGTGCCCTTCCAAACCCAATGTATAATGTGAATTACACCAGTTACTTATTCAATCATTACGCGGCACTATTCCATCCTCTCAAACCCAACGCGCCGGTCGGTGATGATCTGGTGTGATTTGGAGCGCCCTTGGATCCCGAGTGACGGTGATGGTACATGGAACGACTCGACCGCGAAATCGCGAATCGAGTAGGGCAAGCAGATGTGTATATGTGACATGCAATCTGAGAGTCGTAGTGTTTCTATTCGGCCGTTGTCGTAAAGGCGGATTTGTAGACGCGCCTACATCTGCTGATAGGCGTGCTGCATCATCCTCGCCATCATTCTGGATGCATCTGATGACGCCGTTGCCTCTGCACCTCCGTTCACGGCTGTGCCGGTCTCAGAAGCGGAAGTGTCGTTGTTGTTCCAGTCGTTTGGCTGTTGGAGGTTCATGATGTCGATCTTGGGAATTTTCATGAACTTATTGACGATGACTGGGCCAACAACGAGGACCAGGAACAATACGAACATCGAGAAGTAGAGGATCGCGTATCGAATCACGCGTCTTCGTCGGAGCTTCGATTGCTTGAGTGAGTAGATCGGCGGGCGGATTTGGCGACTAGAAATTTGTTAGTAAACCGATGTAGAAAGCATTGCCAGTCTTGTACATACCTAGGTCGTAGCCAGAACAGCATGACCGAGTGGAACTTGTCCACGTAAGGGATCAAGAGCGCTGGCAGCATGAAGAACAACAGGATGTGTCCCAAGCAGAAGTCCGCTGCGAAGAAACCCATCTCGGTGATCTTACACAGGAACTCACGGCCGGGTTGCGAGATGGTATGCCATCCGAGAGCGTACCACTTTCCGGTCCACCATGCTATGTTGGACGTGTCGGCGCGGAATTCTCTCGTCAGTGCGAGGCAGATGATGAGCTTGAACACGAAGCGCTGAATGGCAACAACTGCGATCATGCCGATCAGAGCCTTGGCGAAGCTCCAGCTCTCAAGGAAGAACATGACTTCCCAGAA
Source organism: Cercospora berteroae (assembly GCA_002933655.1). Classification (NCBI taxonomy): domain Eukaryota; kingdom Fungi; phylum Ascomycota; class Dothideomycetes; order Mycosphaerellales; family Mycosphaerellaceae; genus Cercospora; species Cercospora berteroae. The sequence continues at coordinate 92,450 of PNEN01000562.1, read as the reverse complement.
TGCCAACAGCATAATGACGGCAATGGCATGAGCGATCGCTGCCAGGACTGCTCCGAACTTCTTGCAGCACATGCTGAGCACCGGGCCCATGCAGCATGCCATGCCGAAGAATCCGATGGCAACACCAGCATTGACACCGATTGGACCAAATGCGCAGATACCCACGCGGATGAGTGAGCTTGTTGGCGTAATATCCTGGCCGTCCTGGTTGTTGTCATCGATGACTCCGACACCAGCGTTGATGAACAGATATGGGATGAGTGTGACAGCAACAAAGACAAGCGGACCGATGATCTCACTAAAGAACACATTGGTAAACTTGGAACGAGGTGTGTCGCCAGACAGTTTTGCTGAAGGCTCGCCGAGAGCCTTGCGCTTGAAACCAGTGAGTCTGGTGCGTGAGAGACGAACGAAGCCGATCCAGGAAGCAGAGTGTGCCTTCGTGTTGCCGCGAGACAGCCAGCGGAGGAACTCGCGGTAGTCGATGAAGAAGTCGGCCCAAGCGAACTGATGTGGGTTGAAGAGGAAGGGGCAAATACAGAGTGCCAAGATGGACACCCAGAACCAGAGCAGCCAGTAGCCCCAGACCGTCAGTGTACCGAAGAGCAGCATCAACAGAAGACGAGCGCCCAAGTAGATGGATGGTCCGGCGAATCGAGAGTAGAGCACACCGAATGGCATGCGGGCAGTTGCGAAACCACGTCCAGTACCAATGTAGCGCGCACCACCGAAGGACAGATCCTGCTGAAGCGAGTAGGCGTAAATCTGGGTCACAAACACCTCGAAGAGTGGTGACAAAGAGGAGAAGTGCTTGGCCAGACGGGTTGCTGCGCGCCAGAATCCACGCTCGGTCAACTCCTGGATCGTGAGAGGCACGAAAGAGATGAAGAAAACGATGAATATGGAGACAATGCAACGCTGTACCCAGTCCATAATAGGGACGATGTTAGCGCAGCCAGTCGGGAAGAGCGGATCGGTGATGGGTACGTCGCGGTTGTATCGGCAGGAGATGGTCTCGTGGCGAAGGGCACCGAGGTTGAGCAAAACCCACATGAACAGCTGCACCGACAACATGACGAACAAGTTGTTGATGTGGAAGCCAGGGTGAGCGTAGTAGAACGACAGGAAGCGGTCCAGAGGCAGTTGAGTTCCGAGGTAGTAGTACTCGCGAGACAACATTTGCTCTCCCATACCAGTACCGATCTTGGTGGTGAAGTTGAGAATGGAGCCAAATCCAAGATCACGACCCTTGCCACACTGGTAGTACTCGCAGTGCTTGATACGTCCACCACGGAGGATTGCGTTCATACCAGCGTAAATATCCTCGTTCAGATGCAGACCCTTTTGAGCCTTGGAAACACCGCCACGAGTTGTCATGAAGATACCGTTGAGGAAATCGGGGTGACCATAGTGGAGCTTTCCACCGATTTGGGCCAGAGTACGAGCGAAAAGAGTACCAAACGTCTGTTCTTTTCCGGCAGCGACATCACCGAGAATACCGATGTTCTCAGAGAAAATGTACTCGCGGGCTCCGAGAATTGCAACAGGGTTGAACTTGGTAGGTGGAAGTCCAGGTGTGTATGGCGAGACGTTATCAGTGGTCATTTCCTCGAATTCAGCGAGCACGGATCGGATCTTCAAGCATTCTTCCAAGTAGTTGTCCTGGTTGGCATCGATAAGCTGGATGTACTCTCCGCGGTAGAAGATGAGGCAGTGGTTCTGGTTGTCAGATTTTCCGTCACCAAGAATTGGGTTACCAGACAGCATGATGCGGAATTTTGGTCGACGCATGCCATTGTCCATGAGCTCGGAGTGACCATCAATGAGGGCAGAGTAGAGCTTTGGATCCTCACCCTCTTCAGTCGCTGGCTCCTCGTCGAGGTAAGCAATCTGAAGATCCGGGTATGCACGGAGCAGGAATTCTGCGTTCTCACGCTCCTCCTTCGAGAATTTGGCGTAACGCTGCATGGAGACGACAATCTTGAACTTGCGGCGCGCCATGCGCTCGAGTTCGCGCTCGAGCTTGTCAGAATTGCCACCGAACATCTGGACGACTTCCGGGTTCTCCACACGGTACAACAGCTTGATTGCGCGGCTGTAGTTCATGAAACCCGAGATGGTACGGTAGAGAGTTTGCGAACGCAGCGATGCCCAGATACGAGTGCGCAGGGTGTATTCTGGCGCGGCGGACTTGAAACCAATGCAGTAGAAGGGCAAGTCGTCGATCTTGCTCTTCTGGGTGTCCTTCTCGTTCTTCTCGTAGTCGCCGTTGAATTGCGAAGTCTCATCGGCGAGGATTTTCGTGTCCTTGACGAAGCAATCCCACTCGTGAGGGTGCAGCTGCTTCAGGTACTCCAACATGGTGACACGCGAGTATGGCTCATCTTCGCGGATGATCTCACGCAGGGACAAGAGAATCTTCTCGCCGTAGTGAGGAATCATGACAGTGAAAGTTGGCATGTTGTCAACAGGCAGCGGCTCCGGGATTGGTGTTGAGAGGGACTGTGCGAAGAAAGAGATACGTCGCTCTGCCTCGGACTGAGCTGGGAAGAACTCGGTCTTGAAGGAATGATCTTCCTGAGAAACGAAGAAGGTTGGTGCACGAAGCGTGCGCTTGCCCTCCTGCTCGGATGGCACTTGATGGTAGAGCAGTTTTTGTACGTGATCGATAGCAAGCAAATGCTCACGGTACATGGAAATGACAATGGCGTTCCAGATCTGCGAGATGAGGACCTTTGGCTTGTACTTGATTTCCATGTCGGTGGTGGCCAATACCTTGGAGTAAATTCGCTTCGGCAGACGAGAGAAGATATTTCTCCACGGCGTCCAGATAGACACACCAAGGTAGAAAGACCGTGCGACCGAAAAGACACAATTCCAGATGACATACCAAAGGTAGGTATCCAAGAAGAAGAGGATCAGATCCGTGAAGTACATCAGGATCAAGAGGACAGTCGGCTGATGGTAACACAGGATGGTACCAATGATCTTGTCTCCGAGACAGTTCTCGATCTTCATCGTAGACAGGATACGGATAGGATCACGGAACGAGAGGGTCAAGAAGAAGTAGGACTCGGCAAGCTTCGCAGCAAAGACCAGAACCCACATGCCGTAAGACATCCACATGTCGTTTCCTGTCAGGCGTGGGTAGCTCGCCGTGAATGTCTGCGAAGACACGTACTGTCGTCGCTTGCCGTTCAGGTAGCTGCCGAAAAGTCCTCCCAGCGGCATGATGGCGAAGAAGAAGACTGTGGCCAGAGCAATGAGGAACTGAACGACACCCAGGATGAGTGCGATCTTGCCGGTTTGCGAGACGATGAAGATGTAGACGGAGGGAGCGACGTTGAGCGCGAACATGCCGAGGAGGAAGAACAAGCGCTTCGTCAAGTGTTGTGCGCCAGCCCACCGGCGTGGCACGTACATCCATTCAACCAGAGTTGCGAAGATTTGGATCAGGCAAGCGAGGGTGCCCCCCAGGGCGACTGCGGACCACTGAGCAGCAGCATTTGGCTTATTGTTGAGCTGTTGCTGGTAGTTTGCGGTGTACAGGGTTGGCGAGTTGAAGGCAGTGTAGAACCAGAAGACACAGACGTGAATGACCCAGATACGGTTGAAGTTGGTCAACATGTGGAACCACGACCGAGTCTCTTTGTATGTCTTGAAGAAGGCCTTCTTCCAGATCACGTCTCCAAGGCGTTCGTATCTCTCAGCTGGCGGCAGATCGACCAGTCGGGTCTTATCCTCGAAGACGATGCGCTCGATTCCTTCAGGGTACCAGAACAGCTGGTTCATGTCGTCGTATCCGATGACCTTCTGGTGATCACGCTCCTTACGAACATACTTGCCGTCGAAGATTTCGTAGCCTTGGTCTCTGCAATAGTTGTAGAGAGGGGTGATGCATCTGTTGAGGTAGGTGAACTCCTCGACCGGCTCAACGCGGTTTTGGCATGCTGGAGAGTGGTAGAAATCATCTGCGCACTTGAAAATGAATGCCATGATTTCAGGCATGTAGCGCACTTGGTTGGCTTCTCCCCAACACAGCAAGTACAAGGCAATCTGCCGGGTTCGGTCGTGCTGGGACATGCGGTTCATGCGGGTCTTCCAGCGGTATTCAGCAGCCTCCAAGCTGTTGTCTCCTTCGAGGCTCTCGAGAGTTGCTTCCTCATTCTCAGGGCCGGTCTCTTGCTTCTTCTTCTTGGCCGCCTTTCGCGCCTTTCTCGTCGCTCTATTGGCCTTTCCGAGCTTCATGTTGGCGAATCCAACAGCATCGTCGAGATCGAGATGTGCGGCAAAGTACCATCTTCTGAAATTGGCGTTCTCGCCACCAATGTAGTCTGCGTGAAGAGAAAGAAGCGCCTGATTGGGCGACATGCGAGAAGCGCGGGAGTCGAGAAGAGTCATGAAGTGATCGAACATGTTGCGCATGCTGTCCCGCTGGAAACCAAATTTGGCAGTCAAGTCCAGGAAAATGTCTTCAATCTCCTCCTTGGAGAGAGGAATTTGGGCATCTGACGTCCAGGCTGGGTATGGCTCCCTAGACCGTTGGCCAGCTGGCAAGGCACTGGTGTAGTCCATGCCGTAGACTGGTGTGGAGGCGCCCGAAGAGCGGTTGCCACCATAGGAGACTTGTGATGATGGCGGTCGGTATCCTCGGCCGGTTCCATCGCCGTACGAGTTGATTCTCTCATCCCCGCGTCCATAGTAGTCCATCTCTGCGGCGCGAGCCATGTCTGACCTCATGGTGAAATCGCTGAAAGTCTCGGAGTCCTCCTCGGAGTCGTGACCACGTCGGCCGCTCCTACGCTGACCGCCGTAGCCACGACCTTGTTGCTGGTACTGGCCTGCAGCGGGAGCCCCTTGGTCGTAGTACTGATCGTTGTAGTACTCATCTTGATAGCCTTGCTGACCAGGGGCGTCGTAGTAGCCGTCCTGGCCGTAGCCATCTTGGCCGCCCTGGTAGTAGCCATTGTCATCATAGTATCCATCGTGTCCCTGGCCATAGCCACCACCCTGCTGGTCGTAGTATGCCTGGTCATCGTGATAGTAGCCATCTTGCGCCCCATGAGCATCATGTGGGTGTTGGGCGCCGTAGCCATCATCGTAGCCGCCCTGCTGTTGAGGGTGCGCCATGATGGGCGGAGAATGCGGAATTAGATATTACTGGCCAGCAGCGTCAGTACGGAAGGGCGTTGGAGGTGCGAGATGGCAGAGGAGGAGGGCGGCGGAGCGCAGTCAACGTTTGTGCTTGCCACGCCAGGGGTGGTGAGACATGAAACAGCGCTGCGTGGGCCGGGCGTGTTTATAGAGGGTGGCGAGACGTACCGTTCAAACGTGCAGCATGGGAGATGCAGTGCGAGAGAGCCGGACAGCGGAGTCGGTGCTGCTGTCCCCGCGGACGGTGGAGGCGCGATGGTGCGAGCGAGCGGGTGTGGTGTTGTTGGCGCTGCTGCTGCTGCAGAGCAAGCGAACGTTGGCGGGTTCCAGGCGAGATGGATCCCGGGCAGGGCAGGAGCAGTGAGAGCAGGTCCCGCCGATGCTAAAACAAGCTGACAGTAGCAAACACAGCCAGGCGCTGCAGCGGTCGGTGTTGTGAGAGAGTGCGGAGGGAAGGTGGTGCTGTTGCTGTGTGAACGAACGCGCGTTGGAGGCTGCCAATGCGTCTCCTCGATTGGCTGCGCTGATTGGCGGCGGGCGGGCGTGCAACCCACAGCTTCCGATCCTCCCGTGCGAAAAACTTGCGTGCGTGGTGCAAGTCAGGGCTGCAGTGCGCTGCAGGTCAACGATGCGATGAAGTTGGTGGTGAACGAGTGTCGGGCCAAACGCGCCTGCTCGCAGATGCGGTCGTCAGGTGGTGCTGGACTCGCAATACGACGCGGAGTGGAAGGAAAGAGGCACAAGTTCGAGGCAGATCGTGGAAGTTACAGGCAAGACGCGACAGGGAGCTGAAAAGGGGAACCCTTCGTTCGCTCGCTTGGAACACACGTCCTCTCACACACGAATGTCTTCGCCCGGGGATCGACCACGAATCGGCTCCGTCCTGCCCGCCACTGCTGCCACCTCATTGCACCGCAACTCTACGGAGTCAGCGCCTGTAATGGACGCTAAGACACTACCGCCCGGCGGCGCCTTCAACGAGACGTGGTCGTTGAGAGACTTGATTTCCTTCCACTCTCTTCCGCGCATAATTGTCACAGGCTCAAAGCAGGAATTGGGACGGTGTTGCAGCTCCCATCGACGATGAAACACTGAAATCTTTGCTTCAGATGGTCAAGCGTGTCTGCAGCAACGGCATAGACTACTGCATGTTGTGCGTATCCGGTGTGGCAAACAGACCTTGCACAAGCATTGCCGATGCTATTTTCAATGCCCGTCTTCCGGCTCAATCTTTTCCGTGCGCCCAGCGCTGACTGATACATACTGGAATCACGGTCTCGCTGCGACGCCGTGCCTTCGATTCGACCTTCGCCTTATCCGGACCAAGCCTTCCATCGCCGCGATGCTCTCGTATCTGATGCGCCATTTGCCTCACAGCGCGACGTCAGCCACTCTTGACCTGCCTCGCTGCAAGAGCTGAAAGCCGGTATCAGTGTCTTGTCGCTTTGTAGCGCACCTATCACAGAAAAGCTGGTCGGCTAGCTTTATGCGCGTGTCAACCACTTATGCGGCCGCAAACTCTGAAACACTCAGCTGCATTGTGTACTCGACCTGTACCAGGAAGCTTGTGGGACGCACAGCGGAGTGAAGGAGTGGTCTAATGACCATGCAAATGACGAAGGCAGTTCACTCATTGTCAGCAGCAGCTCCACCAGCTTTTTCCTGCGCTCGACGACAGCCTGGTACGAGGCAATTCAACTTTCTACCCTGTGCGTGCCTGGACGATACTTGACACTGCTCGTAAGGCCCCAGCCGTACCTGCAGTAGTCCTCCAATCATGTGCTCGCCGTTTCGTGCTCTTGAACACAAGACGACTGCTCCTGTTCAGCTTCCGACGGGATGCGATAGCAGATGAGAGAAATGTTGGAAATCACGCAGGACGTTGCAACTACAGTTGTCGACTTGAAAGTTTCCATCTTGTGCCATATTTCGATCCGACCTCGTCTGACACCTCATACAGTATGCTTCATTACCGCCCCCGGCCCTATTCTCACTTGCGATGCTATCGAGCAATGAGTATTTGCCACATCACGACTGGACTATTGAATCAATGTACGAGAAACTACACTGCCACAGGCTTGACGACGCGTTCGTACAACCCCGTTCAGATGACGTCCAACCTACGACCTATCCGTCAAAGCGTTGGGCCGGCCAAGCGTGCTCGTTTCGTGCTCGTGTACAGACACGTGACGCGTTTCCAGCAGGACTTCCGAAGTGGAGGACTCTGATGATGTCCATTGGACCAAAATTCTGCAAGTAGGCAAGAAGACGTGTTGCAAAGAGTCGCTGCCATCAGTTTTCAGCCTTGTCTTCCACACTGCGTAAACGCGAGTTTCTTGCGCGCGAGCTGCGACACAGCGCCAAACGGGAAGCTCATCGTCGTGGCCGATTCGACCAACGGGCTCCATGTCGTGACGAAACAGGCCTAGCGCATGGCGAAGACGCACAAGCCAGGCGGTTCCTCTCGGCTCATGGCTTGTGTCTCCTGAACGATATGTTTGTATCCACAACTTCCTTACCATCGCGACTGCCAAACGTGCTTGTCGTGCTTGTCTGTCGTTCTTGCTCCCTTGGCATTCATTCACCTACCCTTCTCCCACTCTTTTGTTGACCTTCAGCTGATCGGCGGCGACGAAATCGACCTTCCCCGGCGGACGGCATTCCACTCCGCAACCACACACGCGCGCCCTCCATCCCTGCGGACACGCACAGTCGCCACAAACCCAGCCAGCGTCACCAAGACACTACTGATAGCGACTGTCGATCATCTCACGGATCATCATACTGCGAGTCGTAACACAGCATATTCCATTCACAATGCGGACTTTCGCATTGGCATCCGCTGCGGCGGCCATAGTCGGCAGCGCAGCTGCAGCCGACCTCCCTTCGATCGTGATCAAGGGATCAAAGTTCTTCTACGAGAACAATGGCACGCAATTGTAAGAGCGGACTCGACCGCCGGGATGGGAATACCACAAATTGACTCTCATGCAGCTTTATGCGCGGTGTGGCTTACCAGCAGGACTACTCCGGCGGTGGTAGCACCGGCAACACCTCCGACACCCAGACATACAAAGATCCTCTCGCCGACGCAGACGCCTGCAAGCGTGATATTCCATACCTGCAAGAGTTGTACACCAACACCATCCGTGTCTACGCCATCAACCCCGACTCGAACCACGATGAGTGCATGAGCATGCTCGCCGATGCAGGCATTTACGTTGTCGCCGATCTGTCTGCGCCAGTCGATGGCTCCTCGATCAACCGCAACAGCCCAGCGTGGAACGATGCTTTGTACGAGCGATACACATCCGTCGTCGACGCCATGGCCGGCTACAGCAATGTCCTCGGCTTCTTCGCCGGTAACGAGGTTTCCAACCAGCCCAACAACACCGACGCAAGCGCGTTCGTCAAGGCTGCGGTCCGTGACACCAAGGCATACATCAAGTCGCAGAACTACCGAACAATCGGTGTGGGTTACGCGACCAACGACGACGCAGATATTCGCGAGGACATGGAGAAGTACTTCAACTGCGGCGACCAGGAGGCCGCAATCGATTTCTGGGGCTACAACATCTATTCTTGGTGTGGCGAGTCTTCTTACTCCAAGTCTGGCTACGATGTTCGCACCAAGGAGTTCTCGTCCTACTCGGTGCCCGTCTTCTTCGCCGAATATGGTTGCAATGAAGTTCAGCCACGTCCTTTCACAGAGGTGGGCGCATTGTATGGCGAGAAGATGACTCCAGTCTGGTCTGGTGGCATTGTGTACATGTACTTCCAGGAGGCCAACAATTACGGACTCGTCACTGTCGATGGCGACAACGTGAAGACAAACGATGACTTCGACAACTTGAAGAGCGAACTCGCCAAGATTGACCCAACTGGCGTGAACTCTGCCTCATACTCGCCAACCAACTCCCCAGCAGCTTGCCCAACCGAGAGCAGTGACTGGAACGCGCAGTCCTCTCCCCTTCCACCATCTCCAAACAAGGAGCTCTGCACTTGCATGTACAACTCCTTGGGTTGCGTTGTCACCGGCCAGACTGACGTTGACGACTACGGTGACCTTTTCGGCACAGTTTGCGGCTACGGCGACGACGTCTGCGCCGGCATTACTGCCAACGCTTCTACTGGTTCTTATGGCGCATACAGCATGTGCAACTCAACTGAGCAGCTCGCCTTCGCCTTCAACCAGTACTACCTTTCTCAGAACAGTGCAGCGGACGCCTGCGACTTCAACGGCGCTGCTGTCACCAAGTCTGCCACAAAAGCTTCTGGCGCTTGCCAGACCCTCATCTCTGAGGCTGGAACTGCCGGTACTGGCACCGTCACCTCGAGCCCTACCGCCAACTCCAACCAACAGGCTCAACAGTCCGGCAAGGGGTCATCCTCATCCAGCGGTGCAGCTTCGCCTGTTGGCGTGCCAACTGCTGGTGCCAGCTTGCTCCCTGTGTTCGGTATCATGATCTTGGGCATGATCTCCGGCGCTGGAATGATCTTGTTGTAAACGATGTCAAAATCTACGTACTTGGATATACTCCACAAACGGGATCGATCCCACAGAAAAGCGGCTGTTTTGTCGCGGGGACGGTTCTGCATTCATCTGTTGTGATGGACGGTGGGTTTTTGGTTTAAGGGCATGGCGCTCTCTTTTGCTTGTGTGATTAACTCCCTTTGGGTAGGGGTGGCTTCTCGACTGTATAGTAATCACCAATGACAAAAACACTTCACAATATTTGATTTCTTGGCCTGACACTCTTGTTATACCTTTGCGTTGATTCTTGGCGCGTGTCTGTATGCATATGAGCCTCGGTGTATGCCTTGTGAATGCGTCCTGGTGAGGCAATAGTATGGCAATTCTTGGGTGTGTTCAGCGCCATGGCCTTCTGCCACGGGTGGTTGCTCTGCTTGTTGACAAGCAATGTTACTTGAGACTGCACGACATCTGACCTCTTCACGTCTCGAATTTCCACCCTGGATGCAATGTGGAAATATTGGTAATTCGACATTTCGCCGATAGCTCTCGCTGTAGCTCGAATCTAGGTCTCAAATTCTTCAAACTTTATTGCAATGCTATCACCAAGCGACTCCGCCATAATGAAGGTGCCAAGCCGCTCGAGCGTGTTGTTGTCGTCGTCCCGCATGTTTTTGCTCACGTAACCCTAAGCTCTTGGCAGCAGGAAGTAGCTTTCACGACATGGCTGGATCACGCTGCTTACCATCATCCATCATCACTCCTTCGATGGGTACGAGAGGAGCCAACAGAGCAACATCAACTCAAATACCCAGCGCAGTTGTCTCATTCGACTCCACAGTAAAGTCTCACCAAGGCTTTGCGGCATACACGATGCAAACAAGTTCCGCGTCTTGGAGCACATTTACCAAACGAGAAGCTGGCCCAACGTGGAAGGAAGAGTAATCTTGCACAGCGTATCCAAACAATGAAGCCCAATCGTCCATGAACCGGGGAAAAGCCTCGTCAGTCACGCCCCAGATCTGCAGGATGGGCTCAGCTTCGAATCCTCTCCCGCGGCTGCACCTAGGGCTGAGGCCAGCTGCGAGGACCTTTCCGGCGCGCACACATAGGGCAAAGACCACTCAACCATGGGATGACCAAATTCACTGGATCGCTGTGCCTAAATCAGCAGCGAAATTTCAGCTCCGAATACCTTTGCAGCTGTGTCCGGGGCCGAGAACCGTTGCGAAGGCCACACGAAGGCAGTCGCAGAGACACCTCCCTTCGACTCTCCTACTCGTGCGAGGCTGGTGCACGCTGTAGAGCTTTAGCGGAATAGTAGATCCGCACCCATGACAGCAAGTGAGGCGCTCTGGGCAACGGCGCCCTCGTGGCACGATGAGTAAGCCAGTGAAAGATCGTGGCAGAGCCTCTCCACAGCGATATTCACAACGTTACACGCGTATACCCCGTGCTGAAGCCTTGGCTTGCCGTGAATGGAAGTGGGTTCTGTGGCTTGGAATCCTGAATTGCTCTCTCGCAGATATGAGCACGAGGAGATGTCGTCCCACCCGGTTAATGCAATCGTTGTTCTAATCGTGCTGACCATATGACTAGCAAGATGGAAGAAATGGAGCACTTCGAAGTAGTCGTCGTCGGCGCAGGTGCGTCTGGTCAAACATAACGACGTCTTGAAAGTAGAAAGCTAACGATCTTCTCAGGCATGTCGGCTCTGGTGGCCGCCCAAGGTCATCTTGAATGTGCTTCTCAGACCAACCTCGTAATTCTGGACGACAAGAAGACGGTAGGAGGAGTCTGGTCGAAAGAGAACATCTATCCTGGCCTTCAGACGAACAATTATCGCGGGAGTCTGGAGTACCCTGACTATCCATTCGGAGACGATCGCGGAGTGCCTCATTTCTCAAGTCTGCCTGGCGAAGCAGTGCATCAATACTTCTCCGACTTCGCTGCAGAGCATGACTTGCTTCGGCGAACTCGTCACGAGACAAAGGTGCTCGAGGCCGAGAAGATTGATGAGAAGTTGAACAGTGGCTGGAAGTTGCTGATCGAGACTCCAAGGGGTCGGTCGACGATGACCACGGACAAACTCATTGTTGGCACAGGTCTTCACAATACACCTTTGCCGGTACAAGTCGCAGGCAAAGAGTCTTTCAACGCACCCATTCTTCACTCCGGCCAACTTGGGAAAGAGGGCGTCGCAGTTGCAGCGAACGAGAAAGTCAAACGCGTGACTGTGTACGGAGGCTCCAAGTATGCATTCGACAGCGTGTACAAGTTTGCCGCTGCTGGGAAAGAGATCGACTGGGTCATCAGCAGCTCCGGTCATGGCCCGACATACATGGTTAACAATATTTGCAAGATGCCAGTGCTGGGGAAAGTGTGGGCGGAAATGCTGGTCACCACTCGATTCATATCTTGGTTCAGCCCGTGCAGTTTCGGAGGAATCGATGGCAGTAGTTGGTGGCGATGGCTCTTGCACAGTACCAAGTTGGGACGAAAAATCGTAGCAGCGGTCTGGGCACAAATTGGCCACGATAACCTCGAGCAGTCGGGCTATTTCAACAAGCCCAGACTCAAGCCTCTGCTACCCGATAGTGGCTTTTTCGACATCGCATCAAACCTGGGAACCCTCAACTACCCCACGGATCTTCTGGATTTCGTCCGTTCAGGCCAAGTGAAAGTACACCGCAAAGATATCTCCCACCTCTCAGACCACACGGTGCATCTCAAGGACGGCACCACACTCCAGTCCGACGCTTACATCTCCAGCTCCGGCTGGCAATGGCGCCCCTCCATAACCTTCAAGCCCGCCTCCCTCCACGCCTCTCTCGGCATCGCAAGCGACAACTACACCCCCGACCAAGAACTCTTCTGGTGCGACCTCAACTCCCGCGCCGACCGCGAACTCTTCTCCCGCTTCCCCATCTTCCAAACAAGACCCTACCCACCCTCTCATGCTTCTTCCTCTTCCACAACAACAACCCAACCCCAACGCCTCCACCGCCTCATCGCCCCACCCATCCTCTCCGCCGCCGGCGACCGCACCCTAGCCTTCACCGGCTCTGGAGCCAACATCTCCCACATCCTAAAATCCACCATAACTTCAATTTGGATCTACGCCTACTTCAACGATAAACTTTCCATCGATCCTCATCGAAACATGACAGAAGAACAAGTCTGCTACGAAGTAGCTCTGACGCAACGCTGGAGTATGAGAAGATATACTTACGGTTTTGGTCAAAGATTTGTAGATTTTGTGTGGGATGCTGTGCCGTGGAATGATGTTTTATTGAAGGATTTGGGACTGGAGGGGAGGAGGAAGAAGGGGTGGTGGTTTGGGGTGAGGTGGTGGAGGGAGATGTTTGAGCCGTATACTGTGGTGGATTATAGAGGGTTGGGGAGGGAGTGGTTGGAGAAATAGAAGCAGGAGGGAAAGGTTGGATGATTTCGTTGGGGTTTGTTCCCTCGAAGGAGCTTCATACATAGTACTTTTGAAAGACCATTTTCTAGATTTTGCCATCAGAATCGTCATTGGGTATCTTCATAGTGCGCTTGCACTGTTGGTTTGACTTCAACGCCCTCGCCATGCAATGTCTTCAGCCTTCAGGGTCACTTTTTGCCCTTCTTCTTCCCCTTCCCGCCACCGCCACCCGCTACAGTCTTCAACGCAGCATGTTTTGGATTCTGTTTCAGGTGCTCGAACAATTTCGATTTTGATTCGAACTCGGCACTGCAATTGATACACCTGTTTTCGGCCGGCGTTTGCGTTCCAGAGGTTTCGGCAGCAGCTGCAGCCTTCTTTGCTCGCTTCTTGGCTGCGGCGCCGAGCTTCTTCTTCGGTTGCTGCTGGGTGGAGGATTCGTTGTCGCTGTCGCTGATGACTGGAGTCAATGGAGTGGAGGTGGTCTCGTCTGTGAGTGTCGTAGCGGCGATCCGTGCTTCTATCGTCTCTCGGGCGGCGTAGTCTTCGTCTTCGGAGTCTGAAGGCGTGGCCTGCGCAGAAACTTCCTTGGACTGTTCAGGTTTTGTGGTTTCTTCCTCATCTTCGTTATCGGTGTCACTCTCCTTTCGGGCGGGACTGTCTTCACCGGACTCATCTTGCACCGGCTGTTCTGCTATATCCGCCGCCTCGTGGCCTTCTACCTCTGCCGCCAGATCGTCTAGCACATCCTCTTCCTCTTCGTCGACGTCTGGCGTGGCCGTGCCACTACCATTGAGGTCGAGCTTGGCATCTTGCTTCCTCATCCTCTTCTGAAGCTCCCTGATTGCTTTTTGGTGCTTCTTGCTTTTCTCATGAGCATCCATCTGCTTCTCACTTTTGAAAATTTTGTTGCAGGCCACGCATTCGAAGACTTCCTCCTCCTCAGTGTCACTTTCGAATGTGCCTTCCCGCTCCGCATGCTCATCTGGCTCTCTCGATTGTGCCCATTCAGGCACGGAGCCAGCCATTTTGGCAGCATTCGCTTCCATGGCTCGTCGACGTTGTGACTCTGCCGCATCCCGCAAAGCTTTGCTACGCTCTTCTTCGGTTCGCGTATCTAGAACGACACGTGGATCACGCTTCTTGACGAATTGCACAAGTGCACGAACCGCTTCATTGAACTCGTCTCGGCCGTCCTTTTGAGACTTTGCATTCTCCTGCTCCATTCGTCGGCGAATAAAGCGATCGGGCGCTTCCGATAATCTGTACTTGTCACACCAGGAGTAGGATTTGACAGTGGCGAAGCCTGACCATGCTGCGTAGAATTTCTTCACGACATCGGGGTAGTCATCGTCTTTGTGCCCAAAGGTGGGATATTCGGGATTGTCTACGTCTTCCATCTGGCCGGCGATGTCCTCTTCCTGGGCCAGACGTTCAAAGGTCTCGCGAAGGAAGCCGAAGAAGCCCGAAGGAGCATCTGTAAACTCCACGTTTCGGTTGAATTTGCCTACGATGTTGTTGATGTCGTTCGCTGTGGTGATCTTCACGTTCTGATATGTGGGCACAGCACCTTCCTCTTGAGGGTCTTGGCCGTGCAAAATGGCAGACTCGTGACTGTCATACCACGCTCGTTCTTGCGGATCCGACAGGACCTCATATGCGGACTGCACTTCGGCAAAGAGCTTTGTAGCGGCCTCGACATTTCCATAATTTCTGTCGGGATGAAGTTCCAGTGCTTTCCGTCGATAGGCTTTTTTGATTCCTTCCTCTGTGGCGTTCCGTTCGACGCTCAGCAGCGTGTAGTAGGAAGTCTTGACCTCGGCGGCATCAGCAGTGCCGCTGCCATCGCCTGGTGACGAGGCGCTTTGGCCCATGATGGCGGAGTCGGGCAATGTCTGGAGGCATTTAACGGTTACAGAAATGCGTCACCACGAGGCGCTTGCACTAGTGAAGTTGGGTTACGTAAGGCACGCATCCCGGTCTCGCTCCATGCATCGCGGCGGCCGAGATGAGTGCTCCTTGGGGCTACTGCATCCCAGAAACAACGCATGCACCGGTCCAGGAGTAGCGCGGGCGGCATACAGATTGTCGAGCACGCCGGAATCAGGTCGAGTGGTGGGCGGGGAAAGCATGAATGAACGGAGTGGTCCATGCACAGCGGCGCGCAGTCTGGACAACCTCGTGGTCGACAGGGCAGAGAACAAGCCTTTTCCGCCCCAAACTCTGTTGGAGCCTCGACTGGTTGCCGCCGCCGGTCTCGGCTCGCACGGCGCTGCAGTGTCTGCGTTTGGCGTCTGTTGAAGACGCTGCCCATGCACACGCTCGTCTGTCGCCGCTGCTCATTCGCCTGTCGCACAGCACCTGCGAAGCCACGAGACCATTTCCACCCCGACCCGATCGCGCTCCATCGGCGTTCAGTCCGGGACAGCGGCTACGACTCGGAGGCACAGGCAAGTATACGTAGTCGACGTAGGTCTCGTCCTCCTTCACGCAGATTCTTCTGCCGTCCCAAGCGCGCTATATCACTGCCCCGTCCGCCTTGCCGATCGCTCTCTCCACTGCCTCCACATGGACTCCAGGCGACATCGACAAGCCACTCGGTAGGACGAATCGCAAACACGACATACCTCAGCAACCCCGCAGGACCACCACGCACCGGCCACGATGAAGTTCGGCCACGAGTACGAAACGGCACTGGCCAACGATGGCTTCCCGCAGGAGTGGGTGGCCAAAGCCATCGAGTACAAGAACCTGAAGAAGGCCATCAAGAAGGTCCATCGCGAGTTGGAGGCGCTCGGCCTGGACCAGCAGACCTTGGTGGGCATCAACGAGCTGGTCCTCCACGGCGCGACACCTGCGCCGCTGAAAGACGAACCGAAAGACTACTTTGCTGGCACGCGGCCAGTGCTCGCAAGCATACCAGAGGAATTCTGTCCGCAACTACGAATCCTGGTCGATAGCAAAACGGGAACGCCGTTAGATGCCAAATTGGCCCCCGATACACGGAAGTCACTGCAGAAGCTCGCTCAGCATGATCAGGTGGTCGGCCATCGTCAGGAGCGCATTGGCAATCAGGCCCATCTGCACGCCGTTCGCGAACAAGTGACAAGCCCAGATGAGGACGAGAGTTCTCGCGATCACTCGCCTGTGCGAGATGCTGACGCGAAGTGGGTGACCGTCCCGCTCGCTTCGGCGAAGGACTTCTTCGAAATGCTGGAACCCAAACTCATGGAACTCGACTCCCTACGCGGTGCAGAACAGCTCAACCTGGAAGAAGAGATCCTCGATCTCGGTGGTGCCGTCGAGAATGTAGTGCAACCAGTGCGAGAAGGCTACGAGGCGAAGCGGGGCATGTCATATCGCGATCTGTACTTTTGGCGTGAGATGTTCCGATTATATCTCGAGACGCCAATCTTCTACTCTGAGACGGAGGCACGACGAGGAGCTTTGACGTATAAAGAGGCGCGCTCAAATCTGGAAGACTACGACAAGAAGCTGCGAGAGACAGGGCTTATGGATAAGATGAAGACACCGCAGGCAAGACTGGCCGCACAGCAATTTCTCGACCTGAACCTGCACATCCTGAGCATCATGCACTTTCAAGAGATGAACAGTCGCGCGATGACGAAAATTCTGAAGAAGTTCAACAAGCGGACACATATCGAGGGCAACCAATTTGTCTCGAATCTCGCAGTCAAATACCCTGCGATCAGCACCAAATCTGCGGCAGGTGGGTTTGCGGACAGCATCGCCCGGGACATGTACGCCGAGATTGGGTCAAAGGTCCTTTCAGTCGTGCCCCAACTGGACGACTGGATCTGTCCCGTCTGCTATGGCATGGCATGGAGACCAGTCAATTTGGGCTGCTGTCGATCCGTTTTCTGCATCAGCTGCGTTATACAGCTTCAAGACAAGCACCTGAACAAATGTCCCATGTGTAATGCCGAGACTGTCAAACAAGCAAACGGCTCACACATTGACTTCGACACCATGGATTTCCTGGAGAAGTACTTCCCCATGGAGGTCAAGAAGAGACAGAAAGAAAACGAAAAGCAAATGTTGGTCAGGACCTACGGCGAGGAGTTTGTCAAGCCATCGTGCTCTGTGATGTGATAGAGATTCGCGAGGTGGAGTCAACGGCAGGGATCTACAAAGTTTCAGCAAGACGCAAAGGATACAGCGTTATCATGGGGAGTATTTTGCATTTCAAATCTGTTTGCATTGGGAAGGGTTTGCTTTGGAGTTTTATGGGTCGGGTATGGAGGGAGGCATCTTTTCCCTTTACGATACCCCGCGCGCGTGATTGAGCTGTCACGTCATGGCATGATGATTAATGCGAAGAAACGATGCACATATGTAGCAGTCAAGCAAGCAGTGTAGATATTGAAAAGCAGACGACAGTTACTGTTTTCACTATTTGACCATCACCTCTATATCAATCACAGAAGGAACTTCCAAGATGGGCTCCCATCCAGATGCACATCTCCATCCAGTCGCAACCTGCCCTGGCAAAGCCATCGTCGACGCCCGTCAAGCCGAACAACCTCTCAAGCTCTACTCTGGCTGGTTGTAAGCACATACCCTTCACTCCCCAAACCCCTCTTCACAAAGTCAACCTAACAACACCCTCCCCCAGCTGCCCCTTCGTCCAACGCATCTGAACCCTCCTCATCGAGAGAAAAAAATCCCCTACCAATACATCGAAGTCAACCCCTACAACAAACCCTCTTCCCTGAACCCCCGAGGTCTAGTCCCCACTCTCCAATACAACAACCAAACCACTCTACGAAAGTACAATCGTAGCAGAATTCCTCGAAGATGCTTTTCCAGACCATGGACCGAATTTGAGACCCAAAAGATCCTTATGAGACTGCGAAAATAAGAATTTGGATTAATTTTTTTTTACGGAGAAGGTTGTGATGGGTTTTCATAAATTTTTGCAGTGGCAGCCGATGAGTGATCGGGAAGGGTTGGAGGGGGTTAGAGGGGAGTTTTGTTGGGGGGGGGGGTTGTTGGATGAGCTTGTTAAAGCTGGAGGGGGAGGAGGAGAAAAGGGTGGGTCATTTTGGGGAGGTAAAGAGCCGTTGCTCATTGATTTTGTGGTTGCGCCTTGGATGGTGAGGTTGTGGGGTTTTGATGAGTTTAAGGGGGGTGGGGGTTGCCTGCGGAGGGTAGGGAGGAGGATGATGAGGTTTGGAAGAGGTTGAGGGGGTGGATTAGGGCTTTGGAGGAGAGGCAGAGTGTGAGGGATACGTTGTCGGAGAGGGAATATTATTTGCCGATTTATCAGAGGTATGCGGATGATGTGGCGCAGAGTGAGTTGGCGAAGGCGACGAGGCAGGGTGGGAGGGTGCCGTAGGGTGAGGAGCAGAAGTGGAATTTGAATCGATAGGCCGTGGATGAGATGCAATTGTTTGAGACTGTGGCTTTTTTTGCTCACCTTACGAACCACCGTCGGAGCCCTGGCGTCCCAGTGACTGCGTTAATACCGTCTCTCGTGTTATCCTAAAACACCGCTCCACCGATGATGAACACCCGCTCCTCTTCCCTGCGAATCCATTGCACAACCCTGTTCGCCCCTTGTACAAGCGCCTTCCTCGAAGTCTGCGGGCCTGCCACACAATACAACTCAAAGAAGGGCGTTTCCCAGGCGAGCGCTGTCGAATCGGCCGATATGCTATGCTGGACCTTCAATCTTGCTGTGCGAGAATGGAGAGATTCCTGCAACTGAGCATACAGCGAGACGAGTTTGCGTCGGCCCATGAGACCAGAAAAGTGCGGCTCGAAAGACGGCATTACGAATTGCACGTTCGCACGGCTTTTGTAGAGGAAGTGGCGAAGAGGTGTCCCAGGGACAATTTCAGAACAGGTTGCATGTCCGCGGCGTATGGAAGTCTTGATGTTGTTCATGCTGTTGTTGGTGGATTCGAGTTGGTCCACGAGTTCGTTACGCATTTTCCGAAGCTCGAAGAACGCTTCCTTGTTGGCGCTGATAAGGACGATTGCCAGTTCGTCATTGTTCTCGCCGGAGCTTGAAGGCCGTCCTTCCGGACCTTCTGCTTCGGGCTTTTCCTCAGATGCGTTGAAGAAGCTGACGTACATGTAAAGAAACCCAGTGTTGTTAAAACCAGGTAAGCACAGTGGGATCCAGTTTTCACCGCCATTTGCTTTGACGCTTCCCGCTTCGAAGAGCATGTTGAAGATCAGGTGAAGATCACCAGGATGGAGAGAATGCTTCTTTGGTCGGACTACACTCACCAGCCGTCCGGCTGCTACAATGAGGCCGTAAAGAAGGTTCGGCGAGCGTACTTCCAACAACGTGTCATTGATGGCCCTGCGATGGGTCTTGCGCATTCGAAGACACTCCAGTGCGGACAGCAAGGTCGAAGGAGACCCGCGAGTGAAACCGTCTGCGAGACCATCGAGGAGAACATCAGTACCTTGCAGCGGCCGTCGAAGATCCGTCGAAGGTCGATTCGAGAACATGCGCTCCATGCTGGGTAGCGTCAGAGTCGACAGAATCTGCATGTATAGCGATTCGAGCTGCGTTCTTAACTGAGATTCGCTCTCTGGCAGCCGGCTGATCGCCACCAGGTTCAACGGGCCTTTGGACAGCATGACGAATCGTGTGTCGCCTGCTGTGAAAGATTTCAGGGGATCTTCCTGATCTTGATAGAATGATATTAATGTTTGCGCTACGCCAACGTAGTGACTGATCATCTGATCATCGCCGTGCCGGCTATAGACCGGCTTGCCAGACGCAGACAAGATAAAAAAGTGCTTCAGTTTCGACTTCCATGCCGAGAGCAAGTCATCTTCGGTGATTCCGTTGTCAGCGTCTAGCTCCAGGTCATCGAATTCACGTGTGATCTGTTCCTCCAGTATTTCGTCCTCTGGGGAGATGGTCTCAAACGGATTGTCCTTCTCCACCTGGCTGCTAATTGCTTTGCCTGCAGGTCCGTTGTCATCGGCAGTGACATCGCCAAGAATACTTTCGTTGTCGAGGCGGGCGTCCAGGGACGGAATAAAGCTCTTGATACTAGCCGAGTCTTCTCCGTCACTGTTGTTGTTGCTTACGAAACGTCCAAAGTGTGTGAAACTATGCTTCCTGGACACGGCTTTGCTTTTTGGCGAAGACTGCGGACTGACATTGCTGCTTGCTCGTGTCTGAGTATGCACGTTTGTTGAAGACACCGCTGTGGTCGGACTGGACAGAAGCTGGGGCCGAGATGCTTGTTTGGACAGCCGGAGGGAAGCTGCTGAGTATGGTGGCCTTGGAGGCAATGGAGGAGGCGTCAGCTCCTGTGATGCAGCGGGATCTGGGTCGGCCTTTGGCTCTGAGGCGTCCTGCGCGGCCGAGCCATTGCTGCTCTCCTCGATGGGATGTGGAGCGGGCTGAGACGCGTCCGGATTCACTCCGGCACTTTCTGGGGCAGTTTCATCATCGTCGGGCATCATTCATTAGCATATTTGTCCTGCTCTCCGAAGAAGTGCGTCGTGACGAGCACACACGAGGGTTGTGTGTGGCTATGGAGAGGTATGGTCGGCACGACTCGAGATCGTGGCCATGTGGGCTTGCCACTGGTCGGCGGATTCGTCGCTTAGGCAGCCAAATTCGGTTAGTACGAGTCTTGGCATCTAACATCTGTTCAGTACAATCTCACGAAGTGACGACGAATGCCGACTCGCTAAAATTCATGCTGCAGCTTAGATGAAAGCATCATCTTGCGCGAGGTAAGATGAGCCTTGGTGGTGCGGGCGGTGGCGGACGTCCCATCTCGCCGGCGAGCTCAGGGCGCGCTTCTCCAGTCCCACGCAGTACGCGTCGAGCCGTCGAGGGCGGTATGTACGTGGGTGTGTGCTAGAGATCATGCAACCAGTCCTGATACAGATGCAGATCTATTCAAGGCAGACAAAAGCCTTCGACGATATGCCGCCAACATTGAGCGGGCGCTCTCAACTTGGGAGATTTCGCCGGAAGAATGGGCAGACTACATCGCCTTCCTGGCCCGGCTGCTGAAGGCTATTCAAACGCATCCAAAGGATGTGCCCATCCTACCTCACAGCACTGCGATTGCAGCTAGATTGGCACAATGCCTGAACCCAGCTTTGCCATCGGGAGTGCATCAGAAGGCGTTGGAAGTGTACGCTTACATCTTTTCGGCCCTCGGAAGGGAGTACATCTCAGGACATCTGCACGAGCTGCTACCAGGTCTGGCATCGGTTCTGTCGTTTGCATCATTGTCGGTCCGGCCTGCACTCTACGAGATACTGGAGAAGTATGTCGTGCAATTGGATCCATCCGAGCTCAGGCCTGCGTTGAAGTCACTGATCCTGGCACTGCTTCCTGCACTGGAAGAGGGTCAGGGCGAAGATTTCGAGCGTGCCTTCGCCATCTTGCATTCGCTCGAGCAATCGTTTTCTGTAGACAACGAGGATACTCTGTCCGATGGCGACTCGGGCGGCTACTTTTGGCAATGCTTATTCCTCGCCATCATCACCAGTCCTGCCAGGCGACAGGGTGCCTTGAACTACTTGCTCAGGTCACTGCCAGTCTTTCCTGGGGCGACGAATGCATCTGGAAGTAGGAGCAAACCGACACGCATGCCTAGAGAGGCGGAATGTATCGTGTCACCTGAACCAGGACTACTTATACGTTGCTTCGTATCCGGGCTTTCGGACCCTCAGGTCCTTGTCCAGAGGGGCTTTCTCGACCTTTTGGTCACCAATTTGCCCCTCAGCTCCACGGTGCTCCAAGAGCGAGCTCGAAAAGAGGATCTTGATCGACTTGTGACTGCAGTGTCGCAAGTGAGCTTGCGGAAAGATATGTCTTTGAACAGACGTCTCTGGAGTTGGTTCTTGGGCCCGGAACCTAAAGATACCACAGATGGAGAGTCTTCGCCAAAGCTCGAACGAAAAAATTCTGATGATCCGAGCTCCAATTTTCAATTGAAGTATTTCTTTGCATACGGCAGATCAAGTCTGGAACGCTGTGTGCTGAAAATGCTACAAACATCCGCAACTGATGTAGCTTCGCGCGCGCGTGCTTATCGGATCTGCTCATCGCTAATGGATCGCTGGGAAATTGGAGGTCACCTGGTCACGCGAGTCTTCCTCCCTGCGATGAGATCTTTGTATATCTATTCCAAGACAGCGCCTTCTGAACAGGTGGCTGAGGTCGTCAGGAGTGCAAGCACTTTCTTCGATGCTGTTGAAGCCAGTCTAATCTGGGGCAACATTATCGAAGTACTCACGGTCGCCTTGGACAGTGATGGCAGCAGGACGCCAGATCTTGAGCTAGTGCGCTGGCTGGTTGATACATTCAACGTAAGAGACGAAGAAATGATTGCTGCTCACATCCCGATGACGCTTCTCTATCTGGCGAGCCGGGTCACATCTGAAGCAATCACCAGCGGTGCACGAACGCAGATCATTCTGATCATGTCACAGCTCCTTGGCCTTGTTCCAGCCCGGCTGATGCGCTCACAGAGCGAGACAGTGCAGAGTGGTGATATTGCAGACACGGCCATACAAACGTCAATTGTCCGATTCTATCAGCGGGAAGAGCAACCGGATAGCAAACACTTGCCCTTTGGTCTTGCTCACGTTGTGAGCATGACGGGTTCCAGAATATGCTCCGTCATAGAGAAGTCACTGGCGTCGGGCAACGGCGATATCTTTCTCAAGAGCGCGAACTTGCTGCTTGCTTTGCTGGACAAGGCGAGCACTGCGGATGTGCTCCGATACTCCAACCTTGGCGATGCCTTGCAGGCATCGTTCTCAACGTCCGGAGCAGCAGCAGCAAATGACATACCGTTCGCCATCGTGAACCACACAGTCTTACTCGTCGCAGCATTGGCATCAGCGAAGTCGAGACCCTACTTGGATACCGCGCAGGTGGAGTCACTTGTACCAGCTATTGCAACACATTTATGGACATTTATGTCGCCTGAGCAACCAAAGTACCATGTTGAAGCAGTGCGAGCTTTCTGGCAGCTTGAGGACATGGTAGCCCCATCGGATGCGGTCCGATCATCTTTGACGGCACTGATACGGTTTCCGCCAACCGGAACAGACGAAGCTGAGGTCAGAAGACGTTTCAGCGTGCTCTGGACGCATTCGGTGTCTTCAGGTCACGATGGTACTGCCGTCCGGCGCGCGAGCACTATGCCAGTATTGTCTGGAGTGAAAAAAGCTGCAGCTGCCAAAGAAGTCCTCGAGCAGCCACTGATGCTGGCACTTGACGCCCTTGAAGACCCAGCCCTTCCTGTGTTCGAAGTCGTTAAGAGATGGCTGCAGCGTCTGCATAGTCTCGATCAAGTCTTTTTTACCTTGTTCGAGAATCTTCATGCCTGTGTGCCGATCAAAAGACCCGCCGTTGGTGCATCCCACAGGCAGATCGAGCGGCAGGAACAGGATCGCATCAGAGAGCTCGAATACTTCGTAAGCCATTTTCAAAACATGCTGGGCCATGGCAATGAATGGACTTGGCAATGCCTGAGCAAGATAAAAGTTACGAGCTTCTTCAAACCCGAAGAGATTGATGGTTTCACTGCACTTGCCGAACTCTGTTCACAAATGCTCTGTAGCGAGAAACATGGATCGCTCACACTCAACAAAAGACTCTTATCGGTGCTGGGTACGATGCTACAAAGTCCGGTGGCAGCAGCACTGCAGCCGTTGGACATTGATACTCGACTACTTGACATATTGATGATGTGCATCTCTGGTAACATGCACTCTTTGCAGGGATCGTTGCTTGGGCTACTGAAACCTGCGTTAAGACTGCGCTTGCTACGCCCGGCAGCAGAAGGTGACTCTACTCAATCCAGGCCTTCAGTTTCGGCGGCCGCAAAACGGCCATCCGTGGTATCACCCTCGCGATCACAGACCGCTGTCAATGGAATCTCGATAAGCGCTGCTATCAGTCCCCCGCCCAGTTTGTTCAATTGCATTCGAGCTGGCATCTCTAACGCGCGATCTCGATACCATCTGGATCTTTGGCTCGAATTCCTTGCTGATATCCTTCCTAATTTTGAGGATGCTATCTTCACCAACCTCCTTCCACTTGTAGAGACGTTCTGTAAGGAGCTCACGGCAGCGCACGATCAATTAGCCAGTATCTCACGGGAAACACACTCTACTTCAGCGATTGCGCCGGAGATCGCAATCATCAGCTTGTTGGATGGGCTGGAAATGATACTAGATCGCGCCTATGAGTGCTTGATCAACGACACCTCGACCGAGCAGACGCCCAAAGAAGCCGAGCCTCGTTCGAACTTTTTCAGCAGCGTTGCTACTGGCGTGTTCAAATCCGAAGGCCCTCCGAGCCGCACGGCTACTGCAAATAGTCGTCTGACGGTCATATTGGTACTCCACGATGCAATACGCGTGGCGCTCAAAATGTGGCTGTGGGCCAGCAATGTTACAAGCCCTGCCGAGCATGATACGATCAGCGCGGGAACAACAGCGTACAACGCTTTCAAGGTGCGCAACAAGTGTCGCCATCTTTTGGAGCAGATCTTCGCAGTTGAGCCGCTGGAGAGTCTTGAAGTGATTGCGCTCCATTGGTGCCAAGCAACCTCATTCAACGAAGCGACGTCCGCATTGAGTCTTCTGCAAGTCATGCAGGTCACAAAGCCGAAGAATGTGGTACCCGCTGTCCTTGACGCCTTATGCACACGCACAAACCCATTGACTATACCTGGATCCCGACAGTCAAGTCTGACTATCGATCTCACGCCGGCCGAAGTCGCAACGTTCCTGTCTGCGTATTTGGACTCAACAGAAGATGATGCGATGGACGAGGTCTGGCCCAACTGCATTGCCTTCCTTCGGGATGTCCTTGCAAATCCTTTGCCATATCGGCAAGTCTTGTCGCATCTGCTCTCCATTACTCTGCTACTCGCGGAGAAGCTGGGCAACACTAATTTCGGAGAGCAGAGAAAGATGCGAAAAGATCTGGGAGACACCTTTCAACGACTTCTCACTGCCACATTCACGACACTGCCATCAGGATACATCGCAGAATCAGCGAGTGACTCGATACGTGAAGATAACACAAGCTCCAGGCAGGCGGAGAACGAAACTTCTATGACACTTTTGCCGGTGCTGAATCGTGTGACTGCAAAGATCGACCTCATTCTTGACACGCCAGAAAAGACAGCAACGGCCATCAACAACATCACACAAAGCCTCGTTGCGCCGGCACTTCGTGCGCGAACGTTCCCGAGAAACGTTTCCATCGACATGCTGCGACTAGTCGTGCAGATTGCACGAAAAGCACCAAGCGCGAAGCCTTGGAGAAAGGAGGTTGGAGATGCGCTCAATGAACCCAAGTTATTAGCATCCTCGCCTGAGCTAACGATGAATGGCTGGTTTCCGGCATTCCATCAATTGTCACTTCAGGACAAGGAACGCATGCCCGATCTATTACTTCGCCTGGCACCGCCATCGAGTGCAGGGATAATGTTCGGAGTAGGTGCTAATGCTGCTCGTCTGGAGGCTGACCGCAAGACTCAATACAACCTTCGTCGCATAAGTATGCTGTTCTTGGCATCGCCAGAAGACAGTTATGTGCCTCACCTCAGAACGATCGAAGAGAAAATGTCGGAATTGTTCGACGCGAGCCTGTCCTCATCACCGTCTGCGGCCATCAAAGCTGAACTTTTCTTGCTCTGTAGGGTTCTCGCACTTTCGATGAGCGCGGCGCACCTATCGCCCTTCTGGCCCATTATCAACGACAAGCTACAGACAGTGCTCTCATCTCTTATGCGCGACAGTACAGATGTGGACGAGTTTAACAACTTCACTCTACTTCAAGCCTGCAAACTACTCGATTTGCTTGTCACATTGTCCCCAGACGAGTTCCAGTTACACGAGTGGCTCTACATCACCGACACAATCGACGCGGTATATCAGCCTATCAAGTGGACACCAACAGCGCTCTCCGACCAGATCGCAGATGCTTTGAGTTCTGCAAATGTGGACGACGGCATTCCAGGAATCGCGAACTCAGCGCCTGCCTGGAAACGGACGCCTCTGCTCGGTCGCGACCTGGGCGTGGACAGGGAAGATATCAAGGCGATGGCTAAGGAAGATTTTGCACGTGCTGTGCTGCGGCCCTTCCTGAACCAGCTGAGCATTCATGCATATGAGGGCGTGTACAGCATGGACACTCCAGACGTCGCTGCCTTGAGACAAGACGTGCTTTCCGATTTATTGGATCAGAGTAGCATTGTAGAGTAAGGGCAACTATGAAGTGATCTCAATTGCAACGCTTCGACGCCATTTCATCCTGTCGTTACGGCTCACCCGAAGACTACCTTCGATCGCCGCTTCCGCATCGAGTTGATTCAAACTGGTGATAGCATTGCCAACTGAGCGGTCGTAAACTCTGCACGCACCGACCTGCTCAAGCTCTCATGTTGTATCCACAACTCAAACCCTGGCGTCGAAACTGCTGCGAGAAATAGCACTGCTGGTCTCGTAAGCCATCAGCGCACCACTCATCGGCATCATCCCGCCAGAGAAGTATCTGGACACGTCCAAGACAGTCTTAAGGCGGTAAAGTCGGTGTCCGCGCGACACCGAGTCTGTCCGGGTTGGCAGATCCGCTCAGTCATGACTTGTGATTGGCGTCCATGTCCAAATATGACGTGGAAGAGCGATAATTCCTTAATCCCAGGAATACGGTGAACGAAGCTCATTCTTGCGGTGCTCATGCTGAAGGCACCGTCTCTGCAAGCACGTCCAGCACCAACAATGCCGCATCCACGCGCACGAAGAAGAGTGGAGAGAAGAAAAGGGAGTGAACAGAAGACTCCGCGCCCGAAGAATGCATTCATGATCTACCGTCTCGACCTCCACGCGACTGTTGCAGCTCAGAACCCTGGCATGCACGACAATGACATTTGTGAGTTGAGATTGGAGCAGACAGAACATGCTCTCATCCATTGCTGACTGAACGCCGCAGCCGAGATCGTTCGGTGCATATTGGAAGCTGGGAACAGAGGCGGCAAAGAGCCAGCTGAGCTCCCACTTGTGAAGTTTTGGAGGGAAGCTCTTCAACCATGTCAATGAGCCGTTGGGCGATGCAGGGGATACCTGCAGTTGCGGGGATGTTGTTTGGGGTGGCAGGTCAGCGCGCGAGCACACGCCAAGGACGTGAAGCGCGTATGAAAGTCGTCTGCAGCTGACACGCCAAAGCTGTCCAGACATGTGCGAGATAGTCAGAGTCTACAATGAGTTGAAAATGATCGGAGACGAACCATCTCAATCACATGGGATTCAGCTAGTCCCCGCGCATAAATGGCGGGCGGTCTGCACCTGCTCGTTTCCTTTGCGCCGTTTGCATTCACTTCACTTTCAGGTCGCCAAAGCTCGCTAGCTGCAGCCACCTTTTTTTGTTTTGCTACAGCTTGACTAAAACTTGCACATTGTTTGCTCACATTTTGCAACCACCATTGCAACCCACACCCACAAAGCGACAGCCGCTGGTAAGGATAAGTCCCATCCAACTTGACCGCCTACAGCGACCATCACAACCAGTATGCTACTCGCGCTCGTATCCGTTATTACTATTCTGAAGCACACTTCAGAAGCTGCTCGAGCTCAGCCAGCGTGCTTTTCAAAAATAACAGCTAACATCGCTCTCGCAAGTCCCGCACGAAATCACCACAGCTCAACCCCAAGCTCAACCCAAGCAAGCAGCAACAATGCCTCTCTCTACCAAGCAAATGGAGTACCTCGCCCTCGCCTGGCAGTGCTTTGAAAATGAGCCCAAGGTATCCACCCATCTCTCTCCACTTCCGTCTCTTCCCTCAAGACCAACCAACACCCATCTGACACTTGCTCCTCCAGATCGACTACGACAAATTCAAGACCGTCGCCGGCCTCGCCTCAGCCGCCTCCGCCCGCGAGCTGATGCGCGTCACCAAGAAGAAGCTCAAAGAAGAGTATGGAGCACTCTCGGGCTCCATGACCGCCGCCAACGGTAACACCGTCGGAGGAGGCGTCACTCCATCGAAGAAGAGCACTCCACGCGTAAGATCTCAATCCTTCCTTCCAATCTAGGACCCTTTCTCATCTAGACTTCTCCGTAGACCCCAGCCTCCAAGCGCCCACGCGGAAAGAAAGCTGCATCGGAAGTCAACGGTGGCGAAAACGGAGATGGAGACGACGATGAAGATTACGGAGACGATACGCCAGTGGCCAAGCGCTCGAAGACTCCAGCCAGTGCGGCCAAGAAGAGCGGCAAGAAGAGTGGCTCCGGCAGCTCCAACGGAGTGGTGGTGAAGCATGAGCCAGAAGTTGCTGGAGAAGACGACGACAGTGACGGATACTTGTGATGAGGACTTCATCTCTACTCGCGTCGCTTTGCCTTGAATAAAGCGCGAAGTGACTGATGCAGGAGTTGGTGCCCAAGATCACTGCCGTGCGTTGGTCGGACTTGGTACACGAGCATGAGTTTGACCATGCGGATGATACAGCAAAGAGTCTTGATTCTGAGAAGGACAGAAAGTCGAGAAGTTGAGAGAACTACGCACACAGTAGGTCTTTTCTCCAGACAGTGTTTTCCATTGGAGAAAACTCACATTTCCTTTCATACATATTTGAGCCCACTCAATAGTTCATTCGCTCCCTCGCTCGGATTCTTCCTTCGCTTCTTTGTACAATGTTGCAACTCATCAGCTGCTCGCAATCCATCCTCGAAACATCAACGATACAACATGTCATGATCCGCTAGGCCCAATACACGCGCTAAACCATCAATCTGGTTTGATCTATTCTTCCCCCAGAAAGGTCGTTCGTCCAACGCCAGCACCGCCTGGGAGCTCAACTCTGAGACATGGCCATCTCGTGTAACCCGCAAAGTAAACCCAACGCCACTTTGTCTGTATTAGGCATCATCAAAGCTCCTAGTATTGCATGCCCTTGCGGTATGCCTTCCCATTTGGGTCCAAGAGGAAGATCTGGTTCGTCATCGTCGCCACTCGTACCGTTCGCCTCACCATTTGAAATGCCGTTTGTCTGTGCGAGGACATTCCGTACACTTCCTTTGCCGGCCTTCTCTGCGAGTCGCTTCATCATTGTTAGAGCCCGATAGGTGATGAGCTTGAAGGTTTCCGTATCCATGCCGAGTTCACGGCCCTTGAGCCCAGCCGCCGGGTTTCGGTCGACAGACAACAAGGCTGCCAGATTGAGGAGCGCAACAGCCCAGCCGTCCTCGCTTTCTATCCATGCACGCGCGAGGTCCGCATCACTACTTGGTGCTAGCGTAGTGAGAATGTCTGCAGCCAGCATGCCTTGTGTCAGGTAGGCTTTTCGAGCTTCCACGATCCGCAGCTGTGCTGTGTTGCCGACCGGGCCCTTTGACCGATCTGGTAGCACTGATATTGACAACGCGAAAGCCTTCGTCAGCAGATCTAGCGGCGATTCGGTGGCTGCGTAGGATTCGGCAAAAATGCTCTTGTAAAGGGTACGGTTCGGATCTTGTCTCGCCAGCAGTTTTGCCAAGCAGTCAACAGCAGGCGGCAGATACTTGTGCTGTATAGGTGAGAAGCTCGTGAACCTCAGTTTGCCACCGCTTTCGACGTAGCTAGGAGCTGGCTGGGGTGCGAAGGCCAAAAGGAAGTGCAAGATATGGAGAGCGTCGTCCCTCGTGGGTAGTTCCAAGCTTTGTGTGATGTTTGACAGGAAGATGATGGTGTCTTTGAAGTAGTCACCGGTATTGAGGTGACTTCGGAGTAGCATATTGCGAGTGCCAAGTAGCCGTATCGTATTGCTGAGCCACTTTATGAGGGGGACCGAAGTCAGCAACGAGTGATTGAACTCATAGAATGAGAAGTTTCTCAAGGTGGTTGTGATGGCGATGAGCTTGTCAGCCGCGCGATCGAGATCGTATGCCCGCGTCCCAAACTCGGGAACTTCCTGCAACGTTTCTGCTTCGAGCTTTGCGCTCCGCAAGACATCCTCGTAGGAAGGCAGGTCCAGCGCATCCGACACCTCGGCGGCATCTTCAGAAAGTATCTCTATTTGTTCTTCTGCGCAGTCGACGATTACATCGAGGAGGTCTTCGCATGAGTGGAGATTCAGAGCCACGCGCTGGTCGAAGGAGATAATTGCCAGCACATCGAGAGCGTATCGCACTTCCGCGTGGATCCCTGAAGCGAGACTCAAAGTAATGGCCTTCGTGTCGATAACGCCCATTTCGTCGACTGTAGGCATGTTTGGTATCTTGGCGGCGATCGCGGACCCAATTTCATATAACGCAGGGATGTCATATCCACCATCCGTCTCTATCGATCGGACTTGCGGTTGATAGTTCGTGCTTTGAGGCTCCTCGCTCTTCATGACCGCACCCGTGGACTCTTGCTTGACGGATGGTGGACGTTGCTTCGTGACAAGAGGAGATGCTGATGCGGTATCCGGCCGAACACCAGGTTGGGGTGTCATCTGCTCAGGTTTGCGCAAGCTGCTGTTCCTTCTATGGTGCATCCCAGCTGCGCTTCCCATCATCTGCTGAGGTGTCGTCGACATGCCATTGGGAGGTAGCGATGCATTTGCCTGGACGGGAGTGCCTTGCTGGACTCGTTGATTCTGTTGTAATTGCTGGGACTGATTTTGCTGCCCGGGCGGCTGCATCATCTTTGTGGGCGACTGCTGCGGCTGTCCGTTGAAGGCCATTTGTTGAGCATGGATCCTAGCCTCTTGCTGCTTCTGCTGCATCTTCTGTTGAAACCAAATGCGCTCATACCCGGCTATTGCAGTAGCATGCACATTCTTCAGCTCCTCTGCGACTGTCGGAGGAAAGCTCATCTTAGCAGCTACTGTCGGCCATTGTCCACCTTTCTCGACTTGCGGTGATCCTCCAGCACTGGTAACGATTGTCCAGAGAGCGAACAGGTCCACAGGACGCCCAGCAACGACAGGAGTTTGGTTGAATTGTTTACCCATTTGCTGGTGGTACATTGCAAGCGTTTTCAGGAACTGCGCTCGCTTGGCCTGCTGTTGCGCTTGCGCCTGCATCATCTGCTGGTTCATCTGCCCATTTGGCATTTGCCCCGCCGCGGGCATGCTCTGCATACCTCCCATTGCAGCCATTTGCCCAGGCTGACCGCCCATGGCACGTGGAGGTAGCATGCCGCTGGCGCGCAATTGCTGTTGATGCTGAAGCAGTTTCATCTGGTACGCCCTCGACGCGTTGTTGGCTTGCATGTTGTTCATGTTGGCCATCTGCTGCTGCATCTGGTTTGGCATGTTCATTGCGCCCATGTTCATGCCCATTTGACTCAGTTGCGCCATGCCCTGATTCTGCGGTGTGCCCGGATTGCCGAAGTTTCCCGATTGTTGTTGACCTGGAAAAGGCGAAGGTGACGCGTTGTTCATCCGAGGTTGTTGCTGTTGCTGCTGAGGCGGGCGGAACTGCTGGTTCTGCATGGTCGGCGACGGAGTGTTGTTGTTGGACCCAGGCTGTTGGAGGTGCTGGTATGGAGTGGGCGCGTTGGGGAACTGCTGCTGGGCGGGAAAGTTGGCGTAGGAGGAGGGCGTCTGCGAACGCGACGCATCATCGTGAGTTCGCTTCGCTGGGATGGTGGACTGCGGCGTGAAGGTCTGCGACGGGTTCGCAAATTGCTGGCCGGGCTGGGGAGTCGCGTTTTGCGACGTGCCGTTGGGGAAGGCGTTGACGTCGAAGCCGTCAAGGTGGTTGTAGTTAAGGTGGCCGGCGCCTGGTTGAAACATGCTGGCCTGTCCGTTCCCGTTCCATCCTGAGTTCATGTTCGTGGCATCCACCTGCATCTATACGGGGCATCGTCAGCAGGTGCGTGCGGGTTAGGGTGTTATGCGATGGCAGTCGCGTGGTAGTGGGAAGTCGTGGTTGTGAGGAGGGCGAATGCGCCGCTGGGCAGCCAATCAGAGGCCAGCGGGAGTAGGAGCACGGCGGCGGCGATGGCAGGAGCGAGCGGCGATGGCAGTGCACACGCAGCCAGCCCGAGCCATAGCGCGCTACAACAATATCCGACGCGTTGGAAGACGCGTCGTGATGTCGTCGCTGCCGTTGACCAGCAAGAATCAGGCAGTCTCCCGATTCGAGCCGACCGGAGCCTCTGGCGGATGATGAATGGCGACGCGCTGGGTGCGAGCCAGAGCGCAGTCGGAGCTAGCGCGCTCGCACGTGTCTCCTTGTATCAAAGAACAATGACAGTGTGTATGTGCGTGCGAGAGGGGACTACTCACCGATTGCGTTGCCCTTTCTGGAGTGAGATGAAGCGTTGGCTTCGGTGAAGAAAGTGCGGCGATTCCACTTTCCTCCCAAGCCCGCCTGTTTTAAATCGTGACATGGCGGCCAGCACCAGACGGTGGACGGCGACGTGCCAGGCGCAGACCATCAGGTAGAAAGACAGAGAAATAGTGCAGAAACATTGAAACATCGTTGCCCGCCCGCCGACGAGTGACTAGCCATTTATCACACGCTCCGGGGCTTCTTTTGCATGGAATACTCTCTGCGCACGGACGGCGCGCCATCTGACAACACAGTGTCGCATCCATCTTCAAGCCGATGACTTGGCCCTGGCCGGCACGAGCAAGCCTTTTGGTTATCGCGGACGCTGCTGCGACACTCGCGGCGCTCCTGACACGTTTCGTTGGGTTTCTTGCCCGCTCCTTCCCTCTCTGCCTCGCATCCTACGGAGCGTATCCAAGCTCCTCTTCGCCCTACCACCAGAGCCCCACAGCACGCTCTTCGTGCCACATCTCATCACACGACCGCTGAGCTTTTTCGGGTGTCGACTCAAGCTCTGGAACCTGACAGCTTCCCCATGTCTCGACCGCCTATCGCTCTCAGAACCAACGTCCGCATTCGTGTGAGATCCGGACAAAACGAGGCACTGCGTTCGCTTATTGTGCATCGATGGCGCCTGCCAGCAAGTTGCCGCGATGCCTTGCTTTGCACGCCACGCACGCAGTGGCACGATGTCTTCAACCAGTCCCACATTCTCGCCCTCTACGTTCACTCAGTCTGAAGCTTACTTCTTTCCACGCCACTCCCAAGTTCACTCGTCTCATTTCATAGACTGGGATGAATAATCGTTGGACTCGGGCTGCCCACTCGTATTGTCCGCTTTCATGCTTTCACCTCATTCAAAAGCACTTGTACTGATCATAGTTGTATCAAAGGTGGACGCATTGGACTTCGAGCACCGCACATCTCATCTGTTCCGATCGGTATCATCTCCGTGCAAATTGGAGTATGTCGAGACCTTGGCTATCCCACGACTTTGTCGCCTCGGCACTGTAGCCTGATCCCGTCGCCGATCTCCACCCTGGACGAGACATTCACTGCATCCACATCAAGTCGACTGACAAGCGCAAACTTCGGGACGCTATATATTGCAGCCTCGAGCACCGGTGCCGCACGTATCGCTTGCTATTTTGCAGCACATTGTAACCACCTCACGAACTTCCCCAGGCCTAAGCCGTTTCGGATTCCTCGCAACACTTTCCGAACAGCTCGCCAGCTATGGGCCTATTCTCAAGCTCTTCCAAGCAAACGACGCCTCCTGCACCAGAGCCATCAAAAGACGGAGGATACATTGCGCCAGACAGGTTAGCGCGTGCACAATGCTGGGAAGGTAGAGACGCATTCTTTGAGTGTTTGGAGAAGAATGGCATAATTGATAGCATCAAGGAGGACAAAAAGGCAAGGGAGCACTGCTCGCCAGAACTGGCGCAATTTGAGAAGACATGCGCTAGTAGTTGGGTATGTAGGATGTGGATGGTCCGCGAGATGATGAGGCTAATTGCTATCCTACAGGTCACATACTTCAAGAAGCGAAGAGTGATGGAATACCAACGAGATCTGACGATCAAGAAGCTCGCTGCTGAGGGCGTACAAGGGAAGCCATGAATAGAAAGAGCTGTTGAGGTATAAACAAGAAGCGAATGTGCCATCGCCACATATCTCCCCTCATTCTGTCGAATGGCCTTGATCAGCCCATACATCTGGGACCGGCTGAGATGAGTGCAGCTCAGGATGTGTCTGAGGCGTGGATTGAGCGAATGCAATGCATTCAGGAACGACCTGCCTGGCGAAATATCCCAGCGCCGCAAAGCGCCATTTGTCGAGGCGTCATAGATATATGGGCCGTCCCCAGCTGTTCAGATGCAGCGGAGGACTGGGGAGTTGTGCGGTGCACAGAAAGCCTACTCGGCTACCATCTGTATCATATTGTATACAAATGTGCTGTAAATAATGAGCGCATGCATCTGAACCAACGCTTGCTCTGTACATCTCTTCTGGTCAACCTAGCAAGCATGTGACGTGCGAGATTAGTCATCAGAAAATCGCTTGGCAATCGCGGTACATCATTGTTCCGCCCGATCCTCACTCTTGATTCAACATACAACCTCCGAGTGGTTACTGCTGTGCGCGCAACACCTCATCAGGCATTTTGTTGGCTTCCAGATTCATGTCGCCTCGCAAGACCAAAGCTTCCGCGCACAGGTCCAGCGGCGGATAACGTAGAGTGCCAAAATGGAAGATACAATCATGACCGACGCCGCCGTCGCTGCCACATTTGATACTCACGATTTGCAAAGTCTCGAGTCTCAAGCTGCAGGAATTCCTAATCAGAATGGCGCCGGTGCCAGTAATCCCGCCAAACGCACACAAGAAGTTCCGGCATGCAAGACTTGCAAGATTCGAAAGGTCAAGTGTATCCCAGACGAGAATGATTCAGATCGATGCAAGTCGTGCGTGCGTGCTGGCGTCACATGCGTTCCACAGCAATGGAAAGAACGACGACAACTTGGCAATTACGAACCGCCGCAGACTATCTCGCAGTACCCAGATCCAAGTCATCTGGGCGTCCATGCCTATGGCGCAGGCGGGGCAGGGCCATATGGACCTGGTAACGGACCGAGTCCTTATCCCCCAGTCGGTGTCAGTGGTCGTCAGCTTGGTGCTCCTCAACTCACTGCGTGGCATGCGATGCCAGCTGATTATCGGATACAACAAACCGCGCAAGACTTTCACGCGCAGAATGGAGCCCCTGGTGTGCTCACGGCCAAGGAGGAGCGTGCCCGGATGGCAGGGAGGTACGCTCAAATCGATGGCGGAGCAGGTCGGGCGATGGCTCGCAGAGCGGCCGCACTTGCGATGGAAAGTACGAATGAGCAAATTTATGAGGCTGTCGGATTTCGACCAGAGGAACACTCCTGGGCTGTGGACATACCAGGAATTGATGATGGCGAGACAGAAGCAGAGGCGGAAGAAGAAATCATTTTCGAGGACGCGCCTGCTCGTGGCGGATCTTTTCGAGGCCGAGGTCGTGGTCGTGGTGGCAAGCCTAAGAAGGGTTGGCGAGCGGTCCTGAGGGGCACTGATCATGAAAATGTCGGCAAGATTCCAAAGAACACCGTTAGCAAACGTGGCAGGCCGAGTGATCGTGCCAAGAATCGTGGTCGGAAGCGCAAGAAGGAAGTCGACCCTGGTCCAGTTTTCAAAGAACACATGGCGAAAGCCAACAATGCTTACATGGAGGGCGACCTCGATACTGCTATCGATCTTGTCCGCTTAGCAATTGGTGCCAATCCCGAGATCTGGAGTGCTCACTCTCTGCTGTCTCAGATTCTGGATTCACAGGGTCGACATGACGATGCAATTGAAGCGCTGCGCTTTGGCATCCCTACAACTCGCGAGGCCAAGAACTGGGAGCATCTCGCAGATCTGATCATCGATAAGCCAGATGAGGAACTGGACTTTGACACAATCAATCAAGCTATCTTTTACCTCGGTCATGCCATCAGCATCACAAAGCCCGAGACTGACCAATACGACTTGAGGGTGAAGAAATTCCACCTCTATAACATTCTCCAGAAACGCGGTCAGAACAACAAGAATGCTCGACTTGATGCGAAGAACATTCTGAGGATTTTCCCCTACAAGACAGCGTTCCTGAAAGAGTTCGCAGTGCTCTGTGCAGCATGGCCCGACAAAGCTGAACAAGAGCAAGCCATACATCGCTATGATGTCGCGTTCACTTACTACATGGAGAACTTCCAGACCTTCGGCGATGAGGACGACCCTACAGAAGATTGGGAGCATCTCAATATCTACCTGGAACTGGTGGAGTTGGCCGGAAATCCCTGGATTGGAATACAGCAGGCAAAGCGAATAGCCCGCTGGCTGCTCGGTCGGAAAGACGATGTCTTCTGGGACAGAGTGAGCGATAATGACTGCGAATGGGACCTTGACGATGAAAGACGACACTCTGTACCTGAATGGCAATGGGGTAATGTCAGTCGTGACCCAGCTCAGTACGGCGAGGGCATGCCCATTGAGATCAAGGTGCGCATTGGCAAATTGCGTCTGAAGATGGGCCCTGAATTCCGCGAAGAGGCGCTCCGACACTTCCGCGAGCTTCTGCTGAACGTCGATGTGGTCGACGAATACCGTGATACTTTCGAGGATGTGGCCCAAACCATGCGGAAAGATGGCTCGTACCAAGAGGCTCTTAAATTCTTCGCGCCCCTGCGTGAGTGTGAGGAGGCGGACCACCCGGAACGAGGACTGTCGGACGATGTTTGGTACTGGATGGCTCTGTGCTATGAGTACACGGATAAAGTCCAAGACGCCACTGCATGCCACGAGGTCATCGTGCGGAACCGAAGCGATAAGCACGGCCATCTGCGCGCCTCACAAGCCAAGTTGACGAAAATGTACGAAGATGCTGGAGAACTGGACAAAGCGAGATTCCTCTGCAATGAGCTCATCAAAATCAGTAGGCATGACCTTCTGATGGAGCAAGGAGTGGAAATGGTGCCCGAAGACGTCAAGTCGCGCCCTGTGATATTACCCGAGCCGTACAGACAACTTCGCAGACATCCTAATCCGCCGATCAAGCCTCGGATAGAGCCAAACATGAACTTTAGAGAACTTCGTCCTGCGGCTCCACTTCCAATAACGCTGAGAAATGGTGATAGCATTGCACCAACACCTTATCCAATCCTTGATGGCCCTGTGCTGGGCAGCTCCCTCCTTGGCGGTCCTGTCAGTCAACGCATCGAGTTGCCCCCTGCAGCCCCAGAGCCATTTGTACCGCCAAAGTCGACCAAGAGAGGACGGGGCAAGCTAGTTGGCATGAAAAGGGGCAAGAAGGACATACTGGAGACTATCTGCGGCATTGAAGGCGAGGACGAACGAAATGACGACGACGATGACGAGAACCCTGAAAAGGCTCCAAAGCGACCAAGACTGAGGAAGAAGATCAAGGCGCCATCCAAAGCAGCGCTCAAAGCCCAGGACCGCGCTCAGCTCATTCACGACATCCAACAGCGCGTCTTAGCGAACCATCTCGAGGTGAAAGCGCATTGGAATGGCATGAAGCAGGGCGATGAGGATGCTACCGACGCTTGGGTTCACGGCGCTCTAGGAATGCTTGATGACTTCACGGATATGAAGGTCTTCTTCCCAGACCGTGATAAGTACATGCGACTGAAGGAAGCGGATCGAGACCAGGGCAAGTACCAGCGTGATGCTAAACTTCCGGACGACACCAAGACGCCAGAAAAGTTTCTCAATATTCCCTTTTCGGACTGGCACCACGTCTTTTCAGATCTTGCCTTGGTGTATGCGCGCAATGCAGAGCAAGACAAATGTTATCGCATCCTTCAGGATGTACTCGCCGGCGCGAATGTCTTCTACCACAACATCCGACTCAAGATGACGACCTACGCGGTGTCGCTTTGCTGTGGCCTCACCTTCAACGACAACCAGTTCATCATCGACCTCGCGCGGGACCTTGTCAAGGACACTGGGGACCGTGGTGGGGAAGCATTCCAAATTTTCGCAGCCGTAAATCGCTTCGCTTTCGGCTCCAATTGGTTCTCAGCTGGCCCAACGCAGAAATGGATGCTCAGAATGGTGAAGTCGCACGACTTCCTCGCCATGCCGCCAGAGCTGCGGGAACGCTTCGATTGGTCGCAGCAGAAGCCAAGTCTTGAAAAGAAAGCTGACGAGCTGGCGGGAGAGCTGCAAGACCTCGACGCTGGTGTCCTGTTGCTCTATGGCCACATGGTTGCCGTTGCGAATCACAGCTTTTCCGCTCTTCCGTACTACTATCGCGCGCTGGCCCTCGATCCTGACAATATTTGCGTGAATCTGAGTATCGCAACCATGTGGATCCAGAACAGCATGAAGCGACAGACCGAAAACCGACAATTCGGAATCCATCAAGGCTTGGCTTTCCTCTACCGATACTATGACCTTCGAGTCGCCAGCGGTAGAGCCTGCCACATTCAGGAAGCCGAGTTCAATGTTGCCCGAATGTGGCATTATTTGGGTCTCAGTCACTTGGCGCTGCCAGCATATGAGAAAGTTCTCTCGTTGAGCGAGGCAGTGCAGGTGGAAGCGCAGAGCGAGGAGGCAAAGATGCATGATGGCATCCCAGGTGAGAGGGAGGTCGAAGTGGAGGATTTTGCTCTCGAGGCGGCGTTTGCGTTGCAGGGGATGTATGCGCTGGCTGGTAATGATGTGGCCGCGCGAGCTGTGACGGAGCAGTGGTTGGTGATGTGAAGTGGCGACGAGGAGCATCGTCTGTAGCTGTACCCGCGTATGTTTTTGAGATACCCATTTCGCGTATATGATTCTCGACAGCCGCTGCGAAAGGTTTGTAATGGATGAATCGCATTGATGCTCGCTCTTGCATTCTATCTCTATCTTGATCCCGTGCCATTCTTTCTCATCTCTCGTAACTGTCCCTCACATCATTCCGTTCTTTCGACTCGACTCATTTCTGTCGTCGAATCTCATCATGCTCATCATCATCATCATCGTCATCATCACTAGACATCCTCCCAGCGACCGACTCCTCATCACGAAGTCTAAACTGCTCCGCAGCCGCAATATGCTCCTCGGAAGCAAGCACATCCCCCTTCATCTGCTCATGCTGATGCAATTTCACATTCGTAAACAACACCCACAAACCCACATCATACGTCAACCTGAACGCTCCCCCCGCCACAAAAGCCACCCAAAACCGATCCGAATTCGCCAAAAACCCCGTAACCATAGGTCCCGATGTCGCGGCCATTGTTCGCAGCATTGCTGTGATTCCCATGACCGCTGTGCGTTCGGAGGGTTTGACAATGGCGGCTATGAGGGCTGCGCGAGGGGCTTGGTCCATGTTGTTGAGGCCTGCGCGGACGAAGAGGAGGATTACGGTCAGCCAGAGGACGTTGGGGATTGGGAAGAGGAGGACCGCGGCGGAAGAGGGAATGTGGGTGAAGACCATTGTGTTCACGAGGCCGATTTTTTTGGCTAGTGGGCCGGCGAAGATTCCGCCGATGGCGGTTAGGAAGTAGCTTATGGAGGTTACATCGCCGAGGGTGGATTTGGAGGGGTGGAATTTGATGTCCTGTGGAGGAAGAATCAGTAAATGCATGAGGTTTCTGTTGTGGTCATCACATACCATGTAGTAGTTGGTCAGGCTGTAGGGGACCATGCCGTCGGCTAATGAATCGACTGCGAGAAGGAGCCATAACTTCCAGACCACGGATAGTGTTGGTTTCGAGATGTCCCCCATCCATTTCGAGATCCATGCTCGTATTCCTTGGAATCTGGTGCTGGGCCTTGAAGGTCCAGGGACTCGTGAAGCTTCATCAGCAGAGCCGCGATCCGGGTTGTTGTCAGTAAGCACAAATGAATGGTCGCTGCCCTCATCTTGAGCAAGCGGGGTGTACTTCTCCTTGATCGTGTCGGCTTCACAATTCTTCGTCAAGAGCAGAACGCATATGATGTTTACTACACCCATGACGGCGTACACCCAGAAGATGGCGTGGTAGGCATCTTTCAGAGTCCATCCATCTCGATGTTGGAGCTGCTCGATGATTCGACCACCTAATTCACTACCGATGGAGGAAGCCCAAGCAGAGATGGTCACGTACCATGCGAGGACGTCTGCACGAGTTTGTGGATTTGTGAGCTGAGATAGCATCGACTCCTCGATTGATCGAAAGGGACCAAAGTCGCCTCCTGTGGCTGATACGACTCCTATCACTGCTGCGAAGAGCAAGATCCAGAAGTTCTCAAAGGCAGCGAAGATGACTCCGGTGAAGACCATCAAGATACTCCCGCCGAAGAGGATCTTGCGCCGACCAAAGCGGTCGGCGATGAGAGTGAGGAAGGTGCCGAGGAAGACATCACCGACGCTGGACTATGTCAGTAGGTTGGTTGAAGTAGTCCAGGAGATGCACTCACAGCGTCAAGGTCATAAACACACCTATCCGACGATCGGAGAAGCCAAGCTCCGAGAAGAACAATGCTATTCACCCCGTCAGTCCCGTCCGTCCGACACAAGCGCAACAAGCGCACCATGCTCTGCTCCGCGCCATCCACGAGCTGCTGACTCACCGAGAAGGAGTGCATTAGTTCCGTAGGCAAGCATGCGTAGCGATCGGGCCCAGATGATGAGGTAGGCATCCCGACCCGTTTCGTGGAGGCTCGAGAGGCCGAATTCTTTCCCGAACCAGGCGACGGATCTGCCGATGGCTGCCATGCACGTGTGCCAATGCCTCGCCAAGGGGAGGTCTTTCGTGCCATCAGAAAGGGAAGAAGACGCGAGCAAGTTTCGTGGGCGCGAAATGGATGCGATCGTCGTTCAGCTGAGCTGGCGAATGACCAACCGCACTTTCCGTCATGTGCTGCCGATATCGCATCTTTGCTCCTGCCATTCACGCAGCAGGCAGCAGACATGTAGTTCTCGCGGAGGAGCGCACACCGCACCGCAGCGTCCA
Source organism: Cercospora berteroae (assembly GCA_002933655.1). NCBI lineage: Eukaryota > Fungi > Ascomycota > Dothideomycetes > Mycosphaerellales > Mycosphaerellaceae > Cercospora > Cercospora berteroae. The sequence goes on along the minus strand of PNEN01000562.1, from coordinate 51,603 downwards.
TCACCATCGCTGCTTTGGCGAACGCGCACTGCTTCGGATGTTCGCCATGGAGATGGGAACGGCCGGGTCACGCGACACGTTCCACTCGCGGACGGGATGTTTTGTCGGCCTCTGGACCCTCGCACGCCTCCCAAGCCACCAGCGGGGAGCATCTGGAGAGTGCCATCGCCGCGCATGATGCAGAATAATCAGGCCGGCAACACACGCTGGCGCTCCTCGCGGAAGAACGTTCAACGCACGCCTCTCCGTCCCGACCCGTCTCAGGTGGTCCCGCTTCTGCCCATGTTCGCTTCCTCAGTGCCTTGACCGCCACCTTGGCAGCTTCACATGGCTTCGCGAGAGCTTCACGATGAGTCCCCGAGGGAGGCATGCTTGCCTCTTCGCGGCATGCGGAGTGGGGCATTTCCACGGGAGCACGGAAAGGTGGGCGGAGGACTCAAACCCCAATCCCGCCCGTCGCGGATGGCCTGCTTCACGACAAGGCGAGCAGCAGTCACCCTCCGAGCACGAGGTACCGCTGCAGCCAAGAACGACGGGTGGTCCCCGACTTCCACCCGATGCCACAATTGATCCCCGCCGGACACTCTCGTGTCGCACAAAGCCCGCAGAGATTTTCTCGCTCCCAACGCTGCCCCAGTGCGGGGAAATGGTCTGGGGAAAACGGTCTCGTGCACGCCACGTGAAAGTCGAGACTCGTGTCCACAGGTTTGCATATCCGACTTGCTGATCAATTCGCGTGGTCGACGTGTGGACATTCCTCCAACTTCCGACCTTCCAAGACTTCGAGGAGAACTCTACTCGCAGCGCAAGAGCTGTCCGCTGCGGCCAAGTAGTCACAAGCACCGAACGGACCACTCCCGACCGCTGGTTGTTGCACCGTGCGTCCGCCACCGCGCTCATTATCGCTGAGGCCCCATTCTTCTCCAGCTTCGCTCCCTTGGCATCTGGGGACGCTATGGGGAATCATTGTACCACTGGAAACCTTCTGCGCCGCGAACCTGCTGCTGCCGTCCACTTGACCAACCGTGGCGTGGCGTACACAGCCTTCTTCCATGCATGATTCCCTCTGATGGACTCGTTCTAGCGGCCGAGGAGAGCACCCGAGCATGCACGAGTTCCATACCAAGACGCCAATCTCAGTCTTGAGCTTACTTCCCCAGCCTGGGCGAGGAATATCGCGCATGGATCTGGAGTGGGAGGCGCCTTGGCTACACCCAGTAGCGCTGCATCGTCGAGTGCGGCTACAATGTCGTTATCACAGTCCGGTTGAAAGTTGAGAGCAGGGGTTTGGTATATTAGTTCGTCGCACAACAGTTGCCTCGTCGATCTCTCAGACAGCTCTGCACTCCCAGAAGCGGTCCACCTTATCCTCCCTCCTCTCAACCCCTCTTCTTCTGTTGCGAAACAACGAGTTTCGTCAGACATTGCCCAGCATGGCTACCACAACAATGGACGAGAAACACGGAGTCGAAAAGAATGAAGTGCTCTACCAAGTCGAGACCAACGACTCCGAGAGGGCAGAGGTAGAGAAGCGCAAGGCTCTCAATATCGACTACTCCGGTGCCCACGAGAAGACAGATCCCGCGGAAATTGCACTTGTGAAGAAGCTGGACTGGTACATCATGCCCACGTAAGTTGCGAAATGAGCCTTGGTGCAAACGAGAAGGAGACGCTGACAGTGCTCCAGGCTCTGGCTCATGTACTGGCTCAACTATCTTGATCGAAATGCCATCGCCCTCGCACGCATCAACTCGCTCGAAGAAGACACCAAGCTCACGGGCTCTCAATACCAGACATGCGTGTCTATCCTCTTCGTCGGTTACATCCTGGGCCAAGTTCCATCGAACATGTTGATCACGAGATTGCGCCCGTCGTACTACATGTCGGCGTGCATGTTCTTGTGGGCTATTGTATCTGCTCTGACTGCCATGTCGACGAATTTCACCGGTCTCTTCCTGACTCGCTTCTTCCTTGGTTCGTAGCATCACACCGCTGGAGTATTTGTGCTACTAGCTGACCTGAGATCACAGGTGTCGTCGAGGCCCCTTACTACCCAGGAGCACTGTACATTCTTGGTATCTTCTACACTCGTAAGGAGCTAGCCACCCGTATCTCTATCCTCTACACTGGCAACATTCTGGCTACAGCCTTCGCCGGCCTGATCGCCCTTGGCATCTTCGAGATGGACGGGTGAGTACTCCGCAATGCACCGACACAAAGGCTGTGTGCTAACTTCCTGACAGTATGGCTGGCCTTGCAGGATGGAAATGGCTGTTTATCATCCAAGGAGCTGTCACGGGAGTGGTCGCCATTGGTGCCGGTTTCATTCTTCCAGACGACCCACTCGTCACGAAGTGGCTCACTCCTGAGGAGCGTCTGCTCGCGAACAGCCGTGTGCAAGGCGACCAGGTCGGTGCGAAAGAAGCTGTCTCTGTCTGGGCTGGTCTCAAGACCGCTGCGTCTGATCCTAAGCTCTGGCTCTTCGCTTTCATGCAACACATGCACTTGGCTGCCAACGGTTTCAAGAACTTCTTCCCTACCGCCGTCGAGACTCTCGGATTCGACCAGAAGATCACCCTCACTCTTACCTGCCCTCCATACCTCATTGCTGGTGGTATCTCCATCTGGTGGTCGTACAACTCCGGTAAATTCAACGAGCGAACATGGCACATCACTGTCGCGAAAGCGGTGGCCATTTTCGGTTTTGTGCTCTGTGCAGCGACGCTCAACACTGGTGCGCGCTACTTCGGAATGGTCGTATTCGCCATCGGAACATATGCCGTGAACTCGATCATCTTGGGTAAGCAATTCACTGCTCGATATGAAATGCGCAGGAAAGATGCTAACATATCCGATTTTAGGCTGGGTGTCTGCCACTTGCGGACAGACCAAAGAGAAGAAGGCTTCTTCACTTGCCATTGTCAACACCATTGCCAACGCATCTTTCGTCTGGACTCCATACCTGTGGCCAGACTCAGACGAGCCACGCTACGCAATTGCCATGGGATCCTCGGCAGGCTTCTCTATGCTCTGCGCTGGCGCTGCTTGGGTCATGCGCATTTGGCTGCAGCGCACCAACAGGAAGATTCGACAAACGAACGACGAATCGATTCTGGCGTACGCTTATTAATCGCGCCGCTACGGACTGAAATCACCTGCATGATTGATGATTGTGTTTTACGATACCATAGCATGTAAGATGCATTGTTTATGAGTAGCATGAGATGAAATGCATACTGTAGCCAGAGAGCTAACGAAACATATGATCTACAAGATCTCAAGCACATAATTTACTTGTTCACTTCGTCTTTCGTGTCTTTGTGCGCGTTTGGTACCGATTCCTGGAAGGAACATTCGCTTCGAGACAACCTCAATATTGATGCTCCTTGCCCATTTCACCCGTCGCAACTGCTCATATTCGTTTTCGGGCTCAGTACAGAGAACGAAAGACGGCATCGCCAAGCAACACTTGGCGCCTGATCTGCTTTTGCTTGCGCGACGAGAACGTTTCACATCCAACACCACACCATCCGCCCAAACATGCCCATCGTTTCATTTCGCTCCGGACAGATGACCGTACACCGCGACGAACCCCGACCGCAGAGGACCCTTCACTACCTGCGACACAGTCCACACTCATCGCTGGCTCCTCAAAAGCACGGGCTCAGGTGACGCCGGCCCAGAAGTCTCGAACTCCCTTCAGTCGCCTGTTCCTGCACGCCGGAACACGGGAGACAAGCCACAAGGACAGCCGCGCATTACTGAGCCTCTTGCTCTTCGACATGCGCGTCAGACGTAGCGGCGCTGGTGTACCTGTCCGTGTCTCAGTAGAAGCCGCGGCAGTGTTCTCTGGCTGAAAGATTAGCCTGGCATGGACGAGGCAGCGTGCAGGACCGTCTTCTGGGTGCAGTGCTCGTCCGCTGCAGTATCCCTCAATAATCTGGCACTCGACTGGATTGTACTCGTCACATCTTTTCGCGGTGATGCTCGGCAGAGCTGGGCGAGTCGATGCACCACGGGGTGCCGCAAGAGGATTCCATGCTTGGTCGCGTGCGTTCGGCGCCTCTCATTGCTTCATCCCCCATGAGCTCAGGTGCGGCCTCAGGTGATCGACAGCGTTCAGAAGGTCGTCTTCAAACGTAGAGTGAGGAAGCAGCTGAGCGCAAAACTTCAGCTAGGTCGGACGCCACGGTCGCGTGCACGGATATCAATGCTATATGTTCGCGGAGCAGCATTGCACTCAAGTCGCAAATGGGCCCAACAATATTCCATCTCGCATGGGCCTCACCATCTGGCATGGACGGACATTGCCATAACTTCCAAATGTGGTAGAGGAGGCGCTATGCGAAATCAGGGACCATGAGTCGTGCGATACCTGCCGAACCTCTTGTGGCCCTGATCCTGCAACTTTGCTTCTTCATCAAACTATGCCTAGGGTTACATACTGGCTTTCGAGAGCGTGACATCCGAATTAGGGAATTTGGCATGCGCCACTTCATTAGCAACTTCACCCATATGCCGTGTTCTTGTGTTGCCGCCGGCCTTTCAGGTTCTGCTCTTGGATCCAACGCAGCAAGCTTGATTGAGTCATGCAGATTGTAATACGAGAGCTGCGGAACAATCATGAGATCGCTAACAGATGAAGGCAAATCGCGCTGTTTTCTCATTAAGTCCTTGTGGCATTCAGTCAAACTGTTGCTTCCGGCGCCACTGCCAGTACCGGCATTCGTATCGCGCCGGCGTGTTGGGAAGCATGATTGCTGTGCTCTTGACATTTTGGCAATGTTTCCCTCTCAGACAGGCCACGATGTGACAGGCCTGAAGAACGAATCGCGTTTCAGCGCCCGGCATGATCCTTGCTTGTTGTACGGGCCATGATCTGCGAACAGGCGCGGACCGCCAGCAGCACAACGTTAACTTCAACCACACCCTCCCTCTCCAGCGATTGCGTATGCTGTCAAACATATTTGAGGGCCGAGAATTCGTGCGCTCTGCTTTGGAAGCATCCGAACTTGCAATGCTGTGCACCTTGACACCCTCCGCCATCGACGGGCGACAGTCCATCACTGTCAACTCTAATCTCCAGAATCGCTATCAAGGTTTTTGCTCCCACCTTCCTGGCAGGGACCTCTAGCTCATCGGGCACATGGAACAGACGGCCAATACCTTGCCGTCATCATAACAGGCTGCAGTGCGGCGCAAATGCCAATGTCGAAGCCTCCATGCATGGACGCTTGGAGATTGATGCTTCCAAGCTTGGCCGGTTCGTTATACCGCCGATCATGGTGTACCTGTCAGAGCGCGTACAAACGAGGCAGAAATCCACTACATCCCCAGCTGAACCTTTCTTTGCCGAGATGATCTGCTATGGATACGCATGGCTTCAAAGTGGGACTGACATGAGATAGACGATGCGTTACTGCAATGCAGACTCGCGGTGTTGCAATGCGAGGAATATATTCCAAGACGAGACAATACTTACATCTCGAGAATGCAAGCAAAGACTATCCACCACCGACGTTGAAGTGTTTCACGCGAATGGTGGATCACTCACCTTCACAAGCATGTCGTCGAGCATGAGAAGCGAAATCTGCGGCTGCACAAGGCGGCCGTGCAGTCAATCTGGCCATGACAAGGTACCCACAACCATTGACCATGGCTTGCTCGTGCACTCTTCCCCCCTCAGAGTTGAATTGCGCTGCTCGAATGAGCAGGGCATGGAATTCAACAGGTCTTCTTGGCACGTGGCCCTCGCGCCCCCTAACTGAGCCAGTCGAAGAGGTTGTTGCGATATATAAGGTATGTTCTCAGCTTCACTCTCTTGCTTCTCATCAGCAAACTGCCATCGCCTCTCTGGTAACCGGTTCGCTCCACACCCAACTTTTACATTCGTTTTATACCACCCACACTCGTTTCGGCACGACCACACCCCCTCACAATGAAGGCTTCTACTGTTCTCGCAGTCCTTGCGACTGCTGTGCTGTCATACGCCTCTCCTGTGCCTGAGGAGCAATCGCAGCAGGGAGGCATGCCTCCTCAGGGCATGCCTCCTCAGGGCGCCTTCCCTCCGTCGCCCCCGGGCTTTCCTCCTCAGGCCCAGGCACTCGGTCAACCTGGCCCTCCACCAACATACGGCGACAGTGGTGGCTACGCGCCTCATGGTGAGAGTTTCAAGAGCTTCACGTGCATTTGCATCACTAACATATCGTAGCTCTTCCTCAGCCAATCTCTGGCGGCCAGCCATTCCCTCAGCCACCGAATGGAGGAGGTCAACCATTCCCACAGCCACCCTTCGGTGGAGGTCAGCCATTCCCGCCACCAGGTCCAGGCGGCTTCCCTCCTGGACCACCACCATTCCCTCCCGGACCAGCACCATGCGGGCAATGTGGAGCTTACCCACCACCACCACCACCGTTCCCAGTCCCACCACCACCACCAGGTGCAGGCGGCTTCCTTCCTGGACCACCGCCATCATCAGCCGGACCTTGCTCTATCAACACGCAACAATCTTGCTGCAATGGCAACACTGGCGGTCTTCTTCTCGGTGGCAACTGCGCTGTCATGATCTGTGAGTATCTTTTCAAAATCTGTCGCTAAGTCCACAACTGATATCTTCCAGTGTCCGATCCTTGCAGCAACCAAGTGGCATGCTGCCCTACAACCAACGGTGGCCTCCTCGGCATCGGTGCTCTGTGCGATCTCCTCGACCTATAAACGAACGTCTCCGGGTGATCTTGCCGTACCTCCTTGTGGGGATGATGAACATGGCGGCGGGTGGTTACTAGAGGCGCTGCCAGCTACGGTACTCCGAGGCACGCAGGTTTTCCTTTCTTGATCAAGGTCTGCATGACAAGCCGCTCCTCAGTGAGCTAATCGTCGGACATTTTATACAACACACGGAGAGGCGCATTGTAATTAGTGACAGCTCGGATCTCGTGATGAGCAGCGCAGTTTTGCACAGCATATTTAGGGGAACTGTTTATGATACCACGCTTCTTTTCCTCCCTTTCGTTTCACTCCCCCGATTTGATACTGACTATGAACGAAGCTGCTCTAGACACGACGGATGGCTGATTCCTCGCAGATCTGAACGATCCGTAGTCCGCTCGCTGCGCCACCGACGACCACGGCATCGACCTCATCGAGTCCATCCCAGAGCGAGCAACCCAACCGCAATTTCGGCTTTCGAATACCAACACCGACACCTCTCTGCACCAATTTCCGCATACTGGCCAGTGTACCAACGCTGATGTGAGTGCAATCTCTCCACGACCAGGCAACCTGATCCCAGCCTAGGTCAGGACCTTGCAGTTCACAGGCGTCATCTGTCTGTATGCAGGAACCGGACATGGATGAGCTCGATAGACACGCAGTGACGAGGATTGTCCCGCGAACTTTCACCAGGCTGCAACGTTTACTTGGACAACGCATGGGCGATATTTTGCGGATCTGGATCTGGATCGAATGAGACTTGGATGGGATTTTTTTGGGGAAGCGCTTGATGCGGGTGGAGACTGTTTTGGGTGTTGGGGAAGGTGAGGAGCAATTTGCTGGATGAGAAAGTTTGTTTCTATCACGCAGGTTTTTTGGAGTGTTGATTTGGGATTCATCGGTTCGTGATTTCCATCGTTGGGTCAGAGAGCAGGGCGGATGCAATGCCTTTATCATACCTCAGCGCAGGCTGATGATCAGTTCCAAGTCCGTGTCGACAGTCCATTCTAGCGGGAAGATTTATTCGAGGACCTCATGGCCACAAAGTGCCTTATACTCAGTTGGCCTCCAGTGGTACGTACCTCGTCTCGCGAAGGTCTTTCAGATTTGGCCCACAGTCTCCAGAGCGAACGAAGCCGATATTGTAACGCATAGTCTTCAGACCGAGCTCATCCAAGAGACAACGTTAGTATGCCATCCTCCGATGGCAACATTCCACGAGCAGACGTTACTGACCCAGCTCGACGAGTCGACAATCTCCATTTTATCAAAGCTAGATGCAACTACAGGATGCAATGCCACAACCACAACATAGCGATCACACGTGACGTTGGCCATCAATGTCCTCGCCCAGGCCCGTGCCAAGCGAAAGTCGCGACTTGGTATGCCAAACATGCTCAGAATCTCAAGCGAATCCATTCGAGGGAGACTGTGGCTCATGATCTGTCCAATTGTTGGTCCTGTCTATCCTCAAGACGGACATCCCAAATGCAAAGGTTCCTTGGCTCGCGTGGCAAGCGCATGCAGGGCATTCGAGCTGTAGACTCTTCTTAAAAGGCTGATGGTAGGTAGCATCGATGAGAAGAGCGCTCAGTTTCTCGCCAGATCACTCGCAAGCCATCTTTCTGCCCACTGTAAACTCCGTCAACCTACTACCGTCAAAGACAGCAGCAACGAAAACCGCAATCCAGCAAAATGGTCTCCTCCCGCCTCGCTCTCCTCCTCGCAACCTTTTTGCTGGCCGGCAATGTAGCAGCACAAGAGACATCCTCCACCTCATCCGCGGCCCCTGGCGCTTCCACTGGCGTTCCAACCGAAGTCACCTCCTGCCACAGCCATGCCGACGGCTACTACTGCTTCGAAGGCGAAACCGAATGGAAAGTAACCACCGAGATCGCCAACGAGGACGATGCCCCAGAAGAATACACGGCGTGCACAGCCGGCGAGCATAGCGATACCATGTAAGCACCCACAGAAATCCAGTAATTCATCGAAATCTGTCCGACTGACCTGCTCTCCAGCCAATGCAACGACGCCTCAGGCGCACAAGTGACGCTCGCTCGCGAAGGTTCCGAAGCAGCAGAAGAGGACCACGATCACGCTCATGCTGAAGAAAGCGCTTCCGGATCTGCACCTTCTGGATCTGCTTCCGCGACCACTACTCCATCGGCCTCTGGAGCGGCGGCTGCGACGACGCCATCAGAGACGACTGCGGGCAACGCAGGAAATGCAGTGCTTCCTGCTGCGGGAATCTCGCTCGCTGCACTTTTTGCGTACTTGCTTGTGTGAACTGAGATGATTGCGTTCGCATGAGGGTATCTTCTGCGAGTTGTCCGAGACCAGAAAGAGTAGAAATCGACAGTACAGGAATATGAAACCAGAGTTATCCGATGCAGAATGGAATAATATGTCAATAATGCCATCTCTGCTCCAGCTCGTGTCCATCAGTGACTTGGTCCCTCGAAATCTGATGCACTCACCTCCATAGTGGCTGGAGTAAGCCAACAGATGGGTCAATATTGTAATTCGAAATCCTACAAACCCCTCCCACCCACTATCGTGTTCCGCAGTACTTGGGTATCTTATTGCACACGAAACGCTAATCTGCCTCTTCCTATCACAAAACGATGCCATGCTTACTCAGTCCCCGGTTCGTATGCTCGCGAACCGTACAATTGCTCATGCTCCTTCGGGGATTACGCATCGCTGACACCCACCTTTCACCACGTTCCCGATGATATGAGCGTGCGCGACCTTTGCTCCAACACTTCTCCCGCTGTATCCCGAGTCCTGCCCTTCTTCTGCCGCGCGGTGCATTTCATCCAGCAGGTCTTCTGCTTCCCGCGTCGCGTGCGTATCGGGATTCGCGTCGAGAAGACAGGATAAATGGTAAACGTGTCCGCAAGCGAAGCCGATGAAAGTTTCCTTTTCTGTTGCATAAGTCAGTGAATTGTTATTGGCTCGTGCTGGGCAAAGAAAAATACTGACCATCTTCATGGAAAACCTCATCACAGCCGACGCAATGTCCTGGCCTTGCAGGTCGTTGAGCGACTTCGCTCTTGGCATCGGTCTTGCTCAATCCCTTCGGTACAGGCAGTTCCTCGCCATCCGGAACCTGTGTAGGAGGATCGACGACGGCGAGATTCACTTCGGTAGTAGTCTCATGCTTGACCTCGAATCGCACGCCCTTCTTACGGCCCGCGCGAAGTGTGTCCATACCCATGCCTACCTCACCTCTCAGCACTCTAGCTACGCCCTCTGAGATGGACAGCTGGATCTCAAATTCGCGAACGAGGCGCTGAATGCCGCTTTTCAAGCCTTCAATTTCGAGGCCCTCGGGTATGCGTCGCACCACATCTATCGGATTGAATGCTGCCGCGGCGCCGACTTCTTCTAGCAGACCACGTATAAACGAAGGCTTGTCCATGCTGTAGTCCAGCAGGTCATTCCAGAGATCGGGATGCTCTTTCGCAAAAGCGATAGCTTGTGAGACGTCGCCTAGCTCGCCAATGATCAAGAACAAAGCGCGCTTAGTTTGTCCGGTCTTGCTGAGAATGTGTACCAGCTCCGGAATGTAGTGTCGTTTCTCACATATCTCAGCTGCTTTGTCGAAGCTATAGACTTCGGAAGACTTCAAAAACGTGAGCAACAGATCGCGATCGTACTCAGCGAAGAGGCGAATAGCCAGGTCGGCATGATCGTTGACCAGCATGTGCCCTTCGTCTATTCGACGATCGAATTTCCGTCGGGGAGCAGCGTTTGCGCTGCTGCTTAACGACGAAGCACCGTTCCAGAGAGCGCGGAAATAGAAAAAGAGGAACGGCTGAAAGTTGTCGCCTTTACTTTGCAGCTGAGCAACGACTTCAGGCGTAGGTATCGTCCCGCGATACGCCTCTTCCACGAGCAATTGCACTGCCTCAGTGCTAGCCTCCTCCAGTTCGGATAGAGTTGCTGATCGCATCTGCTCTCTGCTAACACGGAGCATTAGGAGTCCTGGAATATCATCTGCGACAGAGTCCAGCAATTTTTCTTCTCTCATCAAGCCGAATGCCTTCTCCGCATCTTGAAGCGCGATATAGCATCTCAAAGCGTCTACAGGCCGATTGTCCGCAAGATACAGACGGGCGAGCGCGTCCATCAGGGCTCGCCAATCTCGGCCCTTCTCCCCATTTTCTGTAGTATCTTTGGTAACCTCGCCGCTGTCCAAGCGATCTTCGATGGCACTGATAACACTCTGAACGTCGAAGAGCTCCGGATCCCACTTGTCTAAAAGATCTGTCAAACGAGACACATCCTTGACAATGTAGTGACCTAAAATCACCTCGTACACCAGGCTCGGTAGGGGAGGTTGCAGCGTTGTTGATGGAATGTATGGCGTTATCTCGTCGAATTTGCTGGACTGAGCAAAGGTCCACACCCAGTGCTCCCATCGACTGCTGGTTCCCAGCACCTTACCGGCGACCTCTCCCGCGTGCTGCCAATCTCCAGTTGATACTAGTTGCTGCAGCCAGAGATCACCTATACGCCTCTTTTCTCGCTGTGGAGCAGCGTTGTGAGCACGCAGAGCATTCGCAGGATTTGTCGCCTGCGAGCTGGAATCAGATCCGAAAAAGTCGGCGAGACTCTGATGTGTCCCGGTTTTGTTAGGTGAAGTGGGAGTCGATGGGACGGACTGTAGGTCGGATGTGGATGCATCAACAGCCTCCGGATGTTCGTCAATCAGCTTCCAGGCATCCTCGTAGTGCTCGTGCTCGAGGAGCCATTCGAGATGGTCAGAGAGTTCGCGCTTCACAGCTAGCACGCAATCGAAAGGCGAGTGAATAAACAGCTTCAGGCCAGGTTCCAATGAGTATGGATGAGCGTCCACGTTCCGAGTGAGTACCGGGGTCGAAGTAACATCCATGCCAGAGCCCTGACGTCCAGTAGACGCAAAAGATATTGCTCTGCCGTTCGCATCTCGATCTCCACTGCTGCCACTGAAGACACTTGCGCTCGACGAGAAGATCCTCGTGGCATAGCCACCACTTGTGACTGCGACATCGCGAGTGACATTCCACAGCTCGCCAAGCTTGCCTCTTTCTTCTTTCGCACTTTTTTCGGGCAGTGGTGGAGGCATGTAAAGCGTTCCCAGGTGATAGTCCTGTGACGAAAGAGTCTCGTATCGTGATACAGCTAACTCGTCGAGCTCGACCTCTTCACCATCAGCCACATTGACGAGTCGAAGATGTGGTGCCAGACTAGTATGTCGATGCTGACGACCTGTTTTTGTAGGAGTGTTGGACTTGTCCTCGGAGAGAGGTGCTTGCATGATGGGCTTGTCATCGTCGTCTCGCGTTCGATATGCCAAGATCGCTAGGAGTGAGGGCGTGTACAGGCTGATACCCGAAATGATGCAGTCTCGGAACTGCATCTTATGTATGATGTCTGCGCTGCCCACTTGCCTCTTTGCGTTGGGTGACGAGGGCACTGAACTTCCTGACTGCACATGCAATACCCAGGCGGTGTCTCCCCAGCCCACGACTAATCGCTCGAACTTCTTCTTGCCTTTCGTTGGGCCATCTGTGTTGTTTGTGCCATTTGCGCCTTTCGAATGTGTCTCTCCACGACCAGTGGCTAGCTCGTCGCTCTCCAGACCCTGCTCATCAATCCACTCGCATCGGCCTTTCCACACGCCAACCATATCTTCCCAGGTTTTGCGGTTCGGCCTCGCCGCATGAGCTATCCTTTTCCAAGCGTCTTCCTGATTCTCACTCCCGAGCTTGAGGTGACTTCGCATAATCTTGATGCCTTCTTCATTGACCCATACGACCCACTTCCCGCTCAAGCTCCATTTGATATTGCTGATCGCTCCTTCGCCCGAGTGCAATATGGTATCCGTGCCGTTATTGGCTCCCAATCCAATTGCTCCAAGCCAGCCCGTCGCTGCGGCTGCTGCACTGTTTGTGTTGGCATCTATGCTGACCCCGGGCCTCCCGCCGACCGTCAGTATGAGCTTCCCAGCTAAGCCGGCGGAAAGATAGGTCCGGTCGCTTTTATACTCTGGCGAAAGAGCCACGGCGTTCACGGGGCGCGCGAAATTGCGCAGCTGGACATCCTGGGGATCGACCAGCGACTGCACGCATACGTACCCATCTTGGGAGGACGTAGCGATATATATTTGGTTGTTCGGTGCGTTCGGAACAGCGGCTTGTTGCGATCGCTGCTGTCCTCTCGGCAAAGACGTGCTGGTGGCAGTTCGCGGAGGAGGAGCCAGCTTTTTGTCGGTGGGCAATGTGGCCTGTAACAGTGAAGCACTGCCGTCCTTGGACTGCACCAGTACTGGTGCAGGTGGGACTGGCGATACGGAGACGCTCGTCACGCTGGCAGAATGCGCCTTGTAGGTGCGCAAGCTCTGTAGCGTGGGCACAGCGAGGACATGAACGCTGCCATTTGCTGTGCCCACGACCATCTTGTCGCCATGTACGCCAAAGGCCGTGGTGAGATCGCCATTCCGGTACACGTTGGAGAGGTTCGAGGTCAGCTTCGCGTACTTCAGCTTGGGCTCGTCATCGTCGTCTTCGTCGTCGTCGCCCTTCTCCTCGCCATTCTCTCCGCCATCGTCATCAACCTGGAGGCCGGAGTGGTGAGCTGCGGCTCCATCGTGCCGCCGCTGCTCCTCCGTCTCCTCCTCTTCCGTGCGTGGGGGCTGCGCAGACATGCTGCATCACCCATCGAGGCGAGTCGTTATCGCTTCATGTGGTCCGGAAGTGGGCACGTCGGTCTGGCCGTGAGTCGGGTGTAAGTCATGTCGTCTGAGTCCGCGTTCGGCGAGCCGAGAGAGAGCTTGCAGCTGTGCCCGACGATCGTCATGCCGTGTTTCGTCAACTTTCCTCACGCTGCGGAACTGCAGCCCCATGGCATCAAACCGAGCAGCCACGTACATCGCCTTTCGCGCCGTGGTCAAACGATCGCTCACGACGCTTCCCGCCACGCGCAGCGCTCCCATCCGCCGCTTGCAAGCTCCGCAGCTGCACAGTACGTCGGCAGCTTGTGCTCGAAAGCTACCACGGAATCACTTCACCTCCAACCGCGTTTTACGCCAGGAGCAGAATGCCGCCGTGTCGAGCGAACACAAGCAGCGAAAAGCCGCCAGTAAACGCGCCACGAATAACTCCCTGCGCAAGGTCGCCGTAGCTGCGCAGACCCAACGAAACGACTTGATCAAGGGCAGTGGCAAGACGCGACACGTCGACCCCGATGCAGACCTGAAAGAGGTGACTGCATACTGCGCGGCCGAGAAGTACAACCTCAGCAGAGCACGCTGGGAGCTCGATCGGGAAGGCTACAAAGCGGATCCGTTCGGCACGAATCTGTTCCCTCAAGTTCTCCACGTGCAGACGCCGAACTACGTGCTGACAGATGAAGCCAGCGGCGAGGACAGGCCACAAGGCCAAGGAGACGTCTTTGTCTTTCCCTCAGGTTGCGTAGTCGCGTGGAATGTGCCTGACCGGCTGGCCAACAATATCATTGAGCGCTTCTTGCCAGCAGCTGCAGGTAAGCACGCGGGTGAACTTTTCTTGCGTTCGATTCGTGCAACAGGCAAGGCTTCTTGCCTACTGTGCCTACACTGATCACGAGCAGCCGAAGAATGGGCAACCTAACGTCTTGCAGAGAACACCGGACATCCAGAAAGAATGGAAGTCGAAGACATGGACTACGTGGAGGACCCAAACAGAGACACAAGTCGCATCGTAGGCGACACTATCATACTCGGTACCAAGACGGACTCGGGCAGTGACAAGGCTTCTGAAGTCGATACAGTCTTAGCCAAGATCGCCTTCTCGTCTGCGCTCGCCCGATCTACGAAACTGGCAGTGCTGGAGAACGCACTATCGAATTACTTCGGCACCACAATGTCTATTCCACTGACTTTGAGCTCGGGAAAGCCACTGAAATATACTCAGTCAGAAATCCTCCGGAAAACTGGCGAGTTACTTTTGATCCGAGCACAACTCAATCTCTACTCAGAGCTGACGGACAGCCTGCCGGATCTCTTTTGGGACAGCCCACATGAGCTCGGGCTGGAAGGCTACTACGACATGGTTGGCAACGCACTCGATGTCGGAGTGCGTATCAAAGTACTCAACGAGAAGATGGACTACGCCTCTGAGATTGCTGCCGTGCTCCGCGAACGACTGAGCGAGAAGCACACGTCGATGTTGGAATGGACGATCATATGGCTCATTGTGATTGAAGTTGTGTTTGGTGTCATCCACCTGTGGTGGGACAGCGGTGAGTTGCAAGAGAAGAAAGAAGACCGCAAGGTCATGGAATTACTAGAGCAGTATTTGGAAAGGGAATTGAACAAGAAGTCAACATGAGGGGAATCTCAAACGAGATCTAGATGAGGAACACCCCACTCTGTCCATATCACAAAAGAGAGAACTCAACAAACCAGAATAACACTGGCACAACAGCATCTATCTACGATCCAAGCGAGGCCGCCGAAAATTCGTGCTAGCTGGACCTCGAGCGGCATCGTCGTTCAAGCGATTGTCGTTGCGGCTCCGAAATTTCATAAAAGGAAACGACATCAAACCGAATCATGCGGGCCGCTCGAGTGCAGCGCAACGCAGTGTAGAATCAAAGCACAGCGCCCTATTGCCACACGCCAGATACTGCGTATGCAGATTAATTGCATACGGTGCATGGTCTGCAAATGCAGGAGAGTGTCTGTCAAATTTGCAATCCAGAGGCCGCCCGTCGCCCTCTTTCGCTAAACACCTCAGACGCCAAACCCCAGCAGCTGTGCCGCAAGAGCGCAGTGGAGCTGCAGCCAAGACACGCCCGACTTCTTGTTGGCAAAAGTTATCTTGCGATCCTGTCCTGTCGACGCACACCATGTTTATGGTGATCGAAACGTTCTAATTCCAGCTGTCTGATGCTCGACAAGGGTAGCCGTGCCCCCTGAAGAATCGTCGCTGTGCCACATTGGAGGTCACACTATGCCGTGTCCAGCGTCCTCGCAGCAGAGCGGTCGTATAAATACGTTGATAATTGCAATTAGATCACAACAGCGTCGAGGAAGGGCAAAACAGGAACCTTCCACGCGGTTCCTGCCTGCCAGCATTCTTCTCGATGGCTTTTTCCGGACGCGCTCCGACAGCGCTCATGATTAGTGCGAAGCTCAGCCTGCCAGAGGATAAGTCCCCCAAGGTTACCTCTGCACCATCACACGCGTTGGCGCTGTCCGTCCAGCATGTCGACAAGGCCAACGATGACTCCTCCGAAGCAGACAGTATCGTGGCTCGCAAGAGGCACGACCGCGACGATGAAGATCACATTGGATCCTCGAAGAAGCAGAAGCAATCCGAGGAACTTCACCGAAACACTCAGGCATCGACGAAAGCAGAGAACCAACAGAAGTGCGTCGCTGAAATAGAAGAAGCTTGGGGCGAGGACTATAAATCGTGGCCAACGCGTCAATTTGCGCCCTTATGTGCTAGGAGCTCTAAATCGAGCACTAAGAATGATGACCAGAGGAAGGGACCCTCCAGATGGCACTTGAATCTGCTCAGGCCAGTAGTCGACCTTTCGAAGCTGACAGCGGAGAGAGAAGTCATCAAGAGGGCTCTGCAGGAAGCCATCGACACACGACTGGCGGAACCCGGTAGCTCTGAATCATCCGGTGCCATGACTGCTCAAGATCTTCGAGCAGTGAGCACGGCTATCAAAGCGGGCACTTAGAGAGAGCATGAAGTCGAAGAAACGATAGAACCAAGTTTGGTTCCAAGCGCCACAGCATCTCCTCGTCCGTCTAAAATCGTCCGTCCGCCGGCCGGCCCCAGAGCTAGCGGCGCCACAACCACGTCTTTCGTCCGCGACAATTCCGAAACAATGAGTATTGTCGACGAAGGTGCACAAGTCGCACGAAGCAGAATTCAAGTGCCGAACTACTTCCCCGACGCACATGCCCGAGAGCACGATGATATCCTAGAACAGCTCTTCGGTCGTGAAGAAGATACTGAAGACGGATTCATTCGCGAGAAAGTCCGCCAGTATATCAGCTTTATGAAGACGAAGAAGGCGCTTGATCAAGAGAGGGCGGATGTATCTTGTAAACTCGCTGAAATCAATCAGAAGGCGAAGGAATTGAACGAAGCTCGGAAAGAGATTCCGGGGTTGGAAAGATTTACAGAAGAAAGAGATGGCAGACAAAATTCGCTTCCACAATTGGGGAGCGAGGAATTGTAGAATTGAGGAATTTCGCGGATTTTACATTAGGATTTTGGTACAGGAACGGGGGTCTACAGGACATAGGGGAGGTAAAGGATCGAATTTTGAATTAGCGTTTCTTCGCTCAGAGTTGCTTCGAGTATGCATCTACTTCTGACTCTAATTTCTTCGGACTCGATGTTCAAGTCGATTGCTCTAAGACCAACGCAAATGGTTAATCCATGTCTTTATAAGGGATGCCTTCGGATCCAACGGCAGCAATTCGTTGCTGAAATTCTGGAGACAATCGTGAGCGCAAGAATCGTGCTGCCAGTGAACGAGAGAGTCACAAGCAACGAGTTCTCGAGAATGTCTCCTTCTGGTCAGCCACTCG